>JAVYIG010012147.1:0-55638 GCA_035222895.1 Strongylocentrotus droebachiensis | reverse complement strand
TATTTATGCCTTTAATATATCTGCATAAAGTCCAAACTACACTGTGCCCATGAAGTGGGAATAATTGTTTTACGTTTTTTATGAATCGATTATGATCATATGAATTATTCTTGATATAGTTCATATCTTTCTAGAACTGTATTGCCTAGTGTAAAAGTCATAGGGATTAATCAATATAAGCGATATCTATCAAGAATGAACCTTGAGTTCAGAATCTATTCAGGGAAAGAGTAACAAAGGGAAGAGAATGTTTCAGCTTTTTTGGCAAAGATGTACATAACATAACATGATTTAATCAATTAACAGTTGATTTAAAAAAATTACAGTAATGATATAAAATAGTATATCTTTTGGAAAACACCTGTTAGTAATTGGGGAAAGTTTGCGTTAATTAGTCTATCCCAATCCCTATCAGTTCCATCTTCTATGCAAGTTTGAGGTTCCAATTTGTCAATGAAGTAGTGAAGTATTCATGTATGAACTTTGTTGGTCTTATTTACTATCTTGCAATTCATGATTTGTTCTACTTCAGTTCCAAACATCCAGTTTAAATAGAAAAAATGCACAAACCTTTCAGAACATACGATCATGATAAACTGTATAGAGTTTAGACTAAACTGTTGCCCATGAATTTGGAATACTTGTTTTTAGTATTTACATGAAATAGATGACCTGATTATGATAATATGATTTATTCTTGATAAATAAAGTTCATATCCGCTCTGATATGTATGGATTACACAATACCGACGTGAGAAAATATAAATGTTATCGATCAAGAATATACCATGATGTCTCATTCACATCAGGAAAAGAGGCCAAAAAATGGACAATAAGTCGAGCTTAATTGACAACATTTTATCAATTCAAAGTTGATATTGGATTTTATATTAACGATAAAAACAAGTGTTTGTACTTACTGCTAAACAAAATGACGGTATCTGTGAAGGAAATATGATTTAGATGAATGAATCTTAATTAAACGTAATATTTAAAAGAAAATCGGAGTTGACAACAAAATGCGAATTTGACTCCTGAACTTGTTTGATGAATAAAAACAACTTATAACATGAGGCATGAGCATATCACGAACTCTTCCCTATTTTAGGGAGTAATATGTAAGATTAATGTTGAGCTTTATATAACATAGTCTTTGGGAAAACATTTGTTAGTGACTGCAGAGAGTTCTGTTTGCAGGGCATGTGATTTTTCTCTTCATTCACATACCACGAGGAGTTCGATTGCCTGAGTCTTATAACAATGTCAATTATATAGTGACCAAAATGTATACATTATTATTGACCTGAGTGATAGATTCACATCGTGTGAAAAATGTCCTTTTGATATATGTATTGTGCATACGCCGACGGTGGTCTGTACTATACACCGATTCGGGCGACTTCTGGTGGAAGTGCGCCCTCATAAGGTGACGCCATAACTGGGGGGCGTCTGACTGATCTAATTAATATTTACGTTATGGTCTACTCTTCAGAGTCTTACTGTTACATTGTAAGGAATAAAGTAATAGTTAAGTAAGAAAGAATTAGTCTAGCCCTTGCACTCTAGAATCTAGGCCTATAATACTATCGGAGAAGCCCCCCAGTTATAGCGCCGCCACCGGCGGGCAGGTACATAAAACCCCCAAACCGAATCGGTGTATATACTGGAAGACGAAATCATTAGCTCATTTACATACCAATAGTGGCTTTGTCATTGTATTATATGGTGACAATTTAAAAGCCGATGACGTTTCAAACTCCAATATTCAGTTAACCGTATGCATAACACATCGACAATATCCACATATTTATTGTGCTATTATGAAATAAGGAAATCCTGGAAGTGAACTTTGTTGGTCTAATCTATTTTTTTTGGCAATTTATGAATTTTTATCCTTCATTTACAAACATCCAGTTGTACATGTTTAAATTTTCAACATTTAATTATACCTTTGCATCACAAATGGACGTGAATCAAATTATCATGATGTGATTCTGAAATAAGAAAATTCCGAAAATGAACTGTGATGATCTAATATATGAGTTTGCCATTCATGAGTTGTTCTTCTTCATTTCCAAACACTCATTACAAAAAGAAACATGTATACCTTTTAAGAATATTGATTGATTTAGATACAGCCTTTTTGTGTTAGATTATGTTTTAAGGCAATTCAGTCTAAACTGACTATTTATGCCTTTAATATATACACTGTATAGAGTTTATACTACACTGTGCCCATGAAGTGGGATTAATTGTTTACGTATTTTTATGAATCGATTATGATAATATGAATTATTCTTGATAAAGTTCAGATCTTTCTAGAACGGTATTGCTTAGTGCAAAAGTCATAGGGATTGATCAAATAAGTGATATATATCAAGAATAAACCATGACGTCACAATCTATTCAGGGAAAGAATAACAAAAGGAAGAGAATGTTTCAGCTTTTTTGACAACATTGTACACTGTCGCTCATATAGTTGGAATATTTTTTTAACCCCAATTTATGGAATTATCTTGACAATGATTTATTCCTAATAGATCTAGATACTAGTATACATATGCCAGTGTTTGTTTTGCGTGACTGCTAAAGCATGTGTATGCTACTATGCTTATCAACTAGGGGACCTACGCCCTTATGTTATAAATGACAGTAATGAGGATTAATGCCCCACAAAAGGGCACTAATATGGCATATCGACACGATTTTGATCGTGGGGCCTCACAGTTACGAGGCCATTGCTTTGCCACTGAACCATGACTGTACGCAACGGGAGCTAGGGTGAGGGGCAGTTCGCACAAATAAAAATAAAATAAAAAATGAAATGCAATAAATTATCAATAATTCATTGGATGTCCCCCCCCCCCCCCCCCCCCCCCCCCGGTCCCCAACATAAAAAAACCCTTTGTACGGTCAAAAAACAACAATATATAAGAAAGTAATCAAAAAGTAGTCAAAAAAGTAATAATAGTAAAGTGATGAAGTGATTGTGATAATATGATTTATTATTGATAGGTAGACTTCATACCCGCTTTGATCTGCAGTGCTCAATGTAAAAGTCATGATATTTTAAATAACTTGTGAGAAGATAAATATATTTTATCAATCAGGAATGAACTACGATGCCAAAATTGATTCAGGAAAAGAGGCATCAATTAAAAAAGAGGGTTTCAGCTTCATGGATAACACATCTTCTTATCCTTTTAAAGTTAATATCAACATGTATATTAACGATATAAAAGAAAATTGACTTACCATTCCAGGGATGCGCTTTTAAGAATAAAAAAAGAAATAAATGTTGATGTCAGTTAATCGTTAAATCTTAAAGAGAATTTGAGGTGACGATATTTCAAATGTTTTGTATAGGAGTTATGCTATTTGATGTAAATATGTTCATGTTTATTCAGGACCCCATGGAAGACTACTACTTGTTGGTAAAATGGGCTACCCTGACAGAAGATTATAAATAAACAAATAAATAATCGCTAAATAGATCTCCTAAATTTACGAATTATTCTCCTTCGCTTTAAATTATCCAGTTGAAACAGACAGATTTACAAACTTTCAGAATGTTGATCGGTATGGATACTACGACCATATATACACTGTATAGAGTTTATATGAAACGGTGTTGCCCATATAGTTGGAATAGTTCTTTAACGTCTTTTCATGAAAGTGATGAAGTGATTGTGTTAATATGATTTATTATTGATAGATAACGTTTATACCCACTCTGATATGTATTGCTCAATGTTAAAGTGAGATAAATTCATTAAAAAAAACTTGTGCGAAAATATAAAAGTTATCCATCAAGAATAAACCATAATGTGAAAATCAATTCATGAAAAAAGGCCCCAAAAAGAAGAAAAAGGTTCAGCTTCATAGGAGTCATTGTACATACTATAATTTCTTCTACTCAATTAAATGGTGAAATTGAAATGTATATCAACAATATAAAGGAGGATATACTAACTGTACGTTGCGATCGCGCGTACTGTTAAGGATATATAATTAAAATAAACGTTAATCTTAAGTAGTCGTAATATATTAAAGATAATTAGAGTTGACGAAAGATGCGGAAATCATTCGAAACTTTTTCAATGAATGAACACAAACCGAAATATGAAGCATGTGCACATTACATAAACTTCTCCCTAGTGTAGATTGAAAAAATGTAAGATAAATGTTAATCTGTATGTAACATAGTTTTTGTGAAAACACTTGTTAGTAATTGAAAAAGTCTGCAGGTAATCCGCCAATTCCAATCTCCTATCATATCCATTTTGTTGTGCAAGTTTGAGTTCCAAATATATAAATGATTCTAATACTGGACTATTTAAGTATAAATATTTAGAATTAGTCACATGATGGCAGAGAGCTCTGTTTGCAGGGCATGTGATTCTCATTTCATTTACACTCTACGAAGAGTTCGTTCGCCCAAGTCTGAAAACGGTATTAATATTATAGTGACATGACTCTCCTTTGAGGAAAATGTATTTAACATTACTATTTATCTGAGTGATGGAGTAACATCGATGAAAATGTCCTTTTGTATCTGTATTGCGCGCCTCTTTTAAAGTACGATAAGATACGATAATACGCCAACGGCGGTCTGTACTATACTGGAAAAAGAAGAAGAACTAAATCATTCGTTCATTTAACATACCAATAGTGGCTTTGTCATTGTATTATGATTATTGAAAGCCAAGGACGTTTAAAATTTCAATATTCAGTTAACAGTATGCGTCACATATCGACATTATCTACATATTTATTGTGCGATTATGAAATAAGGAAATCATGGAAGTGAACAATGTTGTTCTTATTTACTTATCTTGCAATTTATGAATTTTTCTCCTTCATTTACAAACATTCAGTTGAAAAAGAAACATTTACACATTTTCAGATTCATGATTGACATCGATACTTCGAAAATGTATACACCGTATAGAGTTTTTACTTCACTGTTGTCATGAAGTTGGAATACTTGTTCTTTGCTTAAATTCATTATAATATTTAAATCTCATTTCATTTATTGAAAATTAAAAAAATATATATATACAAAAACATTAACACAATAGAGGAATAACAACAAAGGACAACAACGTAAAAAAGTAATCAAAAAGTAATCAAAAAGAGGAATAAAAGTGAGATGATGAAGTGATTGTGATAATATGATTTATCACGAATTTGGAAGAAAAACAAATCGATTAAAAGTTGCTATTAGATTTTATATTAACGATATAAAGAATTATAGCCTATATACTTACCTCCCTTGAAGGTACATGTATCTGTGAAGGAGAAAATATTGTTATAAATGTTAATCTTAATTAAACGTAACATCTTAATTAAAATCGGAGTTGACGAAAAATACGAATATGACTCCAGAACTTTTTTGATGTATAAAAACAACTTGAAACATGAGGCATGAGCAAATTGCATAATATCCTCTCTATCTTAGACTGAAAATATATAAGGTAAATGTTAATCTGTATGTATATAACATACAGCGTGTTTCTATTAGTTATACTGAATTTATCCGGTTAAAGAAAATATGCCAGGGAAGGGCAGTTTCTATTTATGCGCAGTGGTATCCGGATAAATTCACTGCTCCAATAAACAAGTTTACGGTTATGGCCGCCATTTTAATTTGACTTACTTGACTTATGCCGTCCACGCAGGCCGGGGGCCTCGTGATGGCTTCTGTATGGTGATGGTATGCCAAGTTTTTCTGTCCGCAGCCAGTCTTGATGCATCTGTCAGCCTTGGTATGGATCTTGCTTTGCAGTCCTCTGAGATGCAGTCAAGCCATCTTTTGGGTGGACGGCCTCTGGGTCGATTTCCTGTGACCTTTCCTTCCACGGCAATTTTGGGGTATCTTGTAGGTTTCATTCTTAGGACGTGGCCGAAATATTTGAGTCTTTTAGTGGAGACTTTGTCCATAACATCTTGATCGAGGTTGAGGGATTCTTTGATGTGTGTGTTACGGATCTTATCTAGTCTTGTCACCCCCATTATGCGACGAAGGCATGCCATTTCAAACACTTGAAGTCTGTTGCTATCTTCTTTTTTAACTGTCCAGGATTCTGCCCCATAAAGCAGTATAGAGAGGATGAGTGATTGGTACAGTTGCATCTTCGTGTGGCTACTAATGCTTTTTGATGTCCAAATGTTATTTAGCCTTTGGAAAGCTGCCCCTGCTTTACTGATACGATTCTTAATGTCACTTGTACTTGAGCCGTTTTCTGCTATTTTCCCTCCCAGGTACACAAAATCTTCCACCTGTTTTAGTCTGTCGTTGGCTATGTCAATGTTGAGGTTGCACTTGCTTTTGCTATTAGCTTGCACTTCTGTCTTTGCTATGTTCACCTTGAGACCAAGGTCACAGCTTGCCTTGTAGACTTTATCAACCAGTGTCTGCAGTTCCTCTGGAGTCTCGGCTATTAAGACGATGTCGTCTGCAAAACGTAAGTTGTTTATGCAGGTTCCTTGAATTTTAGCTCCTATTTGGACTTCCTCCATTGCCATGGTCATAACTAGCTCGAGGAGTATGTTGAAAAGTTGTGGGGAGATGGCACACCCCTGCCTGACTCCTACGGTTGTCTTGAACCACTCTGTCAGCTCTCCATTTACTCTGACCGTACTCTGGGATTGATCATACAGTGCTTGTAACAGTCGTATCAGCTTGCTTGGATATCCAAAACATCCCATCGCCTTCCATAGGCCCTTCTGCCATACCGAATAAAAAGCCTTCTGAAAGTCGATATAGCAGCAGTACAGGCTTCTGTTCTTTTCCAGGTATTTCTCAGCTATTTGTCTTAGCGTGAATATTTGGTCTGTCGTAGCCCTGCCTGGTCTGAATCCTGCCTGGGATTCAGAGAGGATTTCTTCTGTTCTTTTGAGAATTCTTCTTTGTAGGATTGTTGTCAGTACTTTTCCTGCATGGGACAGTAGGCTGATACCTCTGTAGTTCCCGCAGTCTAGCTTTCTCAGACTCCCATATTTGGTTGCAGAGATAGTGAAAGATGTCTGTTCCCGTTTCTCCAGCTGCTTTGATTTCTTCGGAAGTGACTGTATCAAATCCTGGTGTTTTATCCTCACTGAGTTTTTTTATTGCACTTTTAATTTCCTCCTTCAGTATGTTTGGCTCTGGGTCATCTGAAGAGCTGTTGGGTAGACTGTTTGCTACTGTGTCGTTTTTGGGGTTGTGTTCATTGTATAGTTCGTCGTAGTTTTCTTTCCATCTCTTCTTTACTTCTGATATTTCTGTTAGAGTTCTCCCTGTCTTGCTCTTAACTGATTGCATTCTCTTTGATGCTGATTTGGTGATTTTCTTAATTGCTGCGTAGACCTCCTTTGATTTAGCAGCTTGGTGTGCACTTTCTACTCTACTACAAAGGTCTTGGAGCCACGCATCTTTACAGCTCCTAGTCTTCCTCTTTATCTCTCTATTCAGAAAGTTGTACCTTGGTTTCAGTGAAGGGTCGTTTTGTTTGGCTTGATTGATTTTGCTGCGTTCTTCCCTGAAATCTAGTACTTCTTGTGAGATCCATGCTTCCTGCGGTCTGTTCTTTTTCATTCCCAGAACATCCTTTGCTGTGCTGTTAAATGCTTGCTGGATCTTTTCCCAGATGCTATCTATGTCTAGGTGGGTATCAGAGTGATCCAGCAGCGGTCTGAACTTCCCTCCGATTATGGCCTGGTAGTTTTTTGATGTGTTTTCATCTTTCAGTTTCGACACATCGTATCTCTTCATTAAGTTCTGTTTGGGTTTAGTTTTGAATCGTAGCTTGAAGTTGCAGATAACCAGTTGGTGATCTGAGGCCACATCAGCACTTGGAAAACTTCTAGCGCATTGGACGCTTGATTTCCATTTGTTGTTCACCATGACAAAGTCTATCTTGTTTTTGGTTCTTCCGTCCGGCGACTCCCATGTCCATTCACGACTTGCCTTCTTCTGTTTGAACATGGTATTTGCAATAGCTAGATTGTTGGCCATGCAAAAGTTCAAAAGCTTTTCTCCTCTGTTGTTCATTTCTCCGTATCCATGATGTCCTATGACGTTCTTCCAGGTGTCCCAGTCTCTCCCTACTTTTGCGTTTAAATCACCTTGTACTATCAGTATGTCCTTGTTGGGAGTGTCATCTATTGTTTGTTGAAGCTGGCCATAAAATGTGTCTATCATTTCCTCTCTGTCTGCCATGTTTGGTGCATACACCTGGATTATGGTTAAGGCTCCAGCCTGTGTTTGGAATCTGGCTGAGATCAGTCTAGGGGATATGGTGTTATATCCCAGGAGTGCTTATTGTGCTTGTTTGTTGAGGATCAGAGCGACGCCTCTCCTGTGTACAACTTCCTCGCTAGCACACAGTACTTTGTATCCTCCCTCGGTGAAATCTCCTGATTCTTTCCAGTGAGTCTCTGAGACTCCAATAACTTCCCACTTGAATTTTTCCAGTTGGTTCAGTAGAATGTCTAGTTTTCCATCTTGATTTAGAGTACGCACATTCCATGTGCCAATACCTATCAGTTTTTTTGCTGTTAGTAGAGCCGTTTTTTCTTTGGGGTTATCAACACGATCTCTTCCAACTGGGTTTGGAGATGATGCATCATCATGCACTGCAGTTTGCAGGCCCGTCGGTCGAAATGGCTGGTTAGTGTTATCAGGGGCTTTAACCCTGGTGCTATTTAGGCTTTCCATCATTCATGCAGTTTCGCTCATATAGTTACACTAGGCGGATGAGACACTCCTCTCCTAGCCACCCTGGTCTGTCCGCCACCATCTGAACAAGTCAGATGGCTCACAACCCCTACCAGCTTGAAGGTAGACCAGGACGTTTACCTTGATCCTCACAAGTTGGTCCTTCCCTCACACTGCATGCGTAGTGCTACCGGGAAGGGTCTCCCCCTTGCGTTCCATAATAAAATGGGAGGATCAAGATTTATAAGGGCATTTTAGTTTACGGGTAAACAAATAATTGTGATTAAAAAAAGTATGTATCTAATTCGCCAATCCAAATTCTCTATCATTTCCATTTTTGATATGCAAGTTTGATATCCGAATATGTCAATGATTTTATTATTTGACTATTTATGTATGAATATTCAGAATGTTTCAGTCACATGACCGCAAGGAGTTCTGTTTGCAGGGCATGACATTTTATCATTTTATTCACACACTACGCGGAGTTCGTTGGCCCTAAAATGTTGAGCCCCGTGCAGCAACGCACATCACGTGTATAATTTAGCTAGCTAATAAAGCTAGCTACCGTTCGCGTGATGCATGCTTGCAATATAAAGAAAAGTTGTAATCCTAATTAATCGTGTGGGCAAAATTGTACATAATATAACATCTTCTACTCTAATCAATTGAAATTGATATTAAAATGTATATTAACGAAATGAAGGAGTATATAAGAACTGAATCTACACTTCGAATGGACTGTTAAATATAGACAACGTAATAAATGTTAATCTTAATAAATCGTCATATCTAGAAAAGTGTTAAAATGACTCCTAGACTTGTTTGATAAATAAACTTAACTGAAAACAAATTAGGAATGTGCATATCTCATTACCCTCTCCCTATTGTAGAGAGAAAATATTTTAGATTTATGTTAAACTTTATATAACTTCTTCTTTGGTAAAACACATGCTAGTGATAGGAAATATTTGCGCTAATTAGCCAATCCCAATCCCTACCGGTTCCATCTTCATATGCAAGTTTAAGGTTCCAATGTGTCAATGATTCTAATAGTGGACTATTCATGTATGATTATTCATCGTAATTTAACCATATGACGACCAAAAGATTCTGTTTCGAGGCATGTGATTTATTTTCATTTACACTCTACGCGGAATTTGTTCGCCCAAGACTCTCCTATTAGTAATATATAGTGAACATTAGGATTAATCTAAATGATAGAATCACACTCATGGGAAATGTTTTCTCAATCATTGTAATACATACAGACTTTTGTAGTACGCAACTGAATTCATGGCTATTTTACGTAAGAATAGTGGCTTTGCGATTCGTTTATGATCATTGAAAACCAATGATTTTTCAAATTCCAATATTCAGTTATACCTATGCATCGAAATTGGACATGAATCAAATTATCATAATGTGATTCTGAAATAAGAAAATTCCGAAACTGTACTTTAATGATCTATTCTATTATTATCCAACTGATGACTTTTTCTCCTTCATTTCCGAACATCATGGGAACATTTATAATCCTTTTAGAATATGGTTTGATATAGACACTACGATATTAAATACACTGTATAGAGTCTATACTACACTGTTGCCCATGAAATTGCAATAACCGTTTTACGTCTTTAAACAAAAATTAATGATCATATGAATTATTCTTGATAGATAACGTTCATATCTTCTCAGAACTGTATTACCAAATGTTAGAGTCATAGAGGTTGATCAATAAATGTGTGCTAAAATTAGAATAATGATATATATCAAGAATAAACGATGGTGTCACGATCACTTCAGTAAAAGAGGCAAAAAACAAATGTTCAAATTGTATTGCCAACTTTGGACGTAATAGAGTATGTTCTAATCAATTCTAATGGATATCAAACTATACATTAACGCTATCACTAAGTTTATACTTACTGAAGATCTATTGAACTGTACCTGTTAAGAGTAAATGATTTAAATAAATGTTAAATTCTAATTCAACATAATATCTATACAAAAAAATAAGAGGTGACAAAATGCATAATTGCCCCTAAACTTGTTTGACGAATAGACTTAACTTAAAACATAAGGCATATACATATCAGATAGACTTGTCCTTAAAAAAGAGAGAAAATATTTTAGATTTATGTTAAAATTTTAAGTATAACTTCTTCTTTTAGAAAACACTTGTTTGTGATTGGAAAATGTTATTCTCATTAGCCAATGCCAGTCCCTCTCAGTTCCATCTTCATATGCAAGATTGAGGTTCCAATGTATCAATGATTCTAATAGTGGACTATTCATGTATGATTATTCAAAATAATTATAACCATAAGAAAACCAAGTGATTCTGTTTCGAGGGCGTGTGATTTATTTTCATTTACTCCACGCGGAATGCGTCGGCCTGATCAAAATATTAATACAATCATGACAAGACTCGTCTATGAGCGAAGGAGGTGAACATTACTAGTGATCTCTGCAGTAATAAAATCTCTTCGATGGAAAATGTAGTCTCAATATTTGTATTGCATGCAGACTTTTAAAGTGCACAACTGAATTTATGTTTAAATTACGTAAAATTAGTGGCTTTGTGATTTTGTAATGATAATTGAAAACCGAGGATGTTTCAAATTCCATTAGTCATTTTGACCTTTATACTTATGCATCACAAATGGACACAAACAAGTATCATAATGCGATACTGAAATCAGGAAATTTTGAAAGTGAACTTTGATTATTTAGTCTATGATAATGCAATTTATGACTTTTTCTTCTTCATTTCCAAACACTCAGTGGAAATCAGGAACATTTATACCACTTTTAGAATATTGATTGAATGATGTAGATACTACTATAATGTCTTTTTTATGAATCGATTTTGATCATATGAATTATTCTTGATAGCTAAAGTTCATATCTTCTAAGAACTATATTGCTTAATGTAAGAGTCACAGAGATTGGTCAATAAACGTGTGCTAAAATAAAAAAAATGATATATATCAAGAAGAAACCATGATGTCATAATCAATTCAGGAATAGAGGCTAAAAATAAATGTTAAAACTTTATGGGCAACTTTGTACGTAATAGAGTATGTTTTTATCATTTCAAATTGATATCAAACTTAATATTAACACAATAACTGAATAAATACTTACATCACCAACATCTCTTGGCTCCTGTTAAGAGTGAATAATTCATAAATGTGTTTAATCTTGATTTATATTAACGTCTTTGAAAGAATAAGAGTTGAGGAAAAGTGCTAAAAATGACTAATAAACTTGTTTGATAGATAAACTAAAATTAAAGCATAATGCATATACATATCAGATAGATTCCTATTTACATAAGAGAGAAAACATTTTAGGTGTTATGTTAATCTTTATATAACTTTATCTTTTGGAAAACATTGCCTAGTGATTGGAAAACTTAGCGCTAATTCACCAGTCCCAATCCGTATCAGTACCATCTCTATATGCAGGTTAGAGGTTATAGATTGTCAATGATTCTAATAGTGGGTTATTCATGTATATGATAATTCACAATAGTTTGATCATATGACCACCAAAAGATTCTGTTTCCCGGGCATTTGATTTATTTTTATTTGCACTCCACGCAAAGTTTGTTCGCCAAAGTCTGATCAAAATATTAATACAATCATGACAAGACTCGTCTATAAGCAAAAGGTGGTGAACATTACTAGTGATCTCTGCAGTAATAGAATCACTTCGATGGAAAATGTAGTCTCAATATTTGTATTACATGCAGAATTTTAAAGTGCACAACTGAATTTATGTTTAATTTACGTAAGAATAGTGGCTTTGTGATTTTGTAATGATAATCGATGTTTCAAATTCTATTATTCATTTTGACTTTTATACTTATGCATCACAAATGGACACGAAAAAGTATCATAATGCGATACTGAAACCAATGCAATTGATGACTTTTTCTTCTTCATTTCCAAACACTCAGTGGAAATCAGGAGCATTTATACCCCTTTTAGAATATTGATTGATGTAGATACTGCTATAATGTCTTTTTATGAATCGATTATGATCATATAAATTATGCTTGATAGCTAAAGTTCATATTTTCTCAAAACTATATTGCTTAATGTTAGAGTCACAGAGATTGGTCAATAAACGTGTGCTAAAATAAAAAATGATATATATCAAGAAGAAACCATGATGTCATAATCAATTCAGGAATAGAGGCTAAAAATAAATGTTAAAACTTTATGGGCAACTTTCGACGTAATAGAATATGTTCTAATCTATTCAAATTGATATCAAACTTAATATTAACACAATAACTGGATATATACTTACTGAATCACTTTGGAAACATGCCTGTTAAGATTAAATTAATAAAATAAACAAATTACTTTTCACCTATCCCCAGAGTATCCGTTCTATGTATGCTAGTGGATATATACATGTCTGACATCACGATTTCAATAAATATGGCGACTATGATGGGAGTATGGCTTCCTTGCTAAGTAATCAAATTAGAGCAATTTCGGTTTCGAATAAAATTATCAGCAATTTTTTGTTGAAAAACAGAATTGTTGATCTTTATTAAACAAGGTCTATGGTAAAACAAAATTATGTAATTGAAAAGGAAGGCAGTGTATTCGTCAATTCTAACGCCTAGGCATTTATGCAAATCACATATATCATTTTCCTTTAATCTACAAAAATAACCCTACATAAAAGAAGTAGATTTTTTTTTTTAAACGATTTTACGAGTAAAGGTTTTTAAGAAAAATAAAGCAAATAAATTCAAATAAATTCACTTATTCACTCAATATATATAAAAACAGATACATACAATTGCGTATGACAACTATAAAAAGATGGACATCGTAAAAGTAGATGAAAGCACAAGTTACATAAATTGAGTGGGGATCTGATTAAAAATCTATTTAAAGATCTTGTAAATTCGACCCAATTGTGATGTATAAATTGCATTTATTGTTGCATGTACAACAACAAGAGAGAGAATACATAAGCGGCTGGGTCATGAAGAAACGAGAGAGGGTAAAGAGAGACAGACAGAGAGGGAGAGGAAGGAAAATTGAGGGAGAGAAAGCATGATGAGAAGTAAGTCAATGCATAATAATAAGAAAACCCATACACACCAGGGATATAACAATTAACATTGAAATAAACCACAAACAACAGGTGACTCAAAGTGAATAAGAATGTAAAAGCCTTTGTTTGTAGTGTCCCTTAAAAACGTTCTGGGAGCATGCAGTTTTTAGACTAGCTAGCAATGCATTCCATAGTTTGGGACCTGTATAGTAATTCGTTTTTTTGAGAACCTGACATTTGAACTTTACAGTCTAACATATAAATGAAAATCAGTAAAAACTTACCTTACAGCATGAACAACAGTTGCCCATGATGAAAATGGCAACCCTTTGGCTCCAAATAGTTTAACAAAGATACACTGCTTCAAGAGTTTATCTGTGAAAATATTTGAAATTAAACAAATGAAGAAAAAAAACACATCATGTATAAAGCATCGGACGTATTATCAAGACCGTTGAATGGCCTGTGAATTGAGACAAAACCTTGATAGGGTTAACGCACGCCCAACGGAAAGATGTTATATGTTATATCCGTGCGTCTCCTTTCGTATGCCCTCTTGTCCGTTTCTCGTTTATTAAAGCCCCAATCACACCAAACAAGTTCTCACTACGTTTTGGAACCGTCCCAGAAAATCGTAAAACGGGTTGTGGTCGGAGTAGAATTTGTAATAATGTCTACAATACGACCCGAGTTCGTTCATAAACATTTCCCAATACGTCTTTCTCGTCTGTACCCCATCCACAGTCAGGTCACATCAAGTTCTGATCGGGTAAATTTGCCATTTCCAGGCAGTTCAAGTCAGTCCGTAGTCAGTTAATACCCGTTATCAACTAGTTCTTCCTCGTTCCCAATACGACTAAACCCATTCTAATAAGTTCAGAGACAGTAAGTTCAGCTCGTCCTCATCTCGTTTTAAGTGCGTTCGAACGCGCTCCTAGAGGGTGTAGAATCACGTCCTGGCTCAAGAGACATATAACCCCAGCGCGTTCTTGCCATTCCCTATTCCCGTTCAACTTCAACGATTCAAGCTGTGCAAATCAACACATACAAGTGAAGCCCCCATCACACCAAACTAGTTCTAACTTCGTTCTGGAAAATGTTGCCAAACGTTCTTACACTTTGTGCGAACCGAGTGAACGTAGAAGCGACTGTTAACGATCTGTTAAAGAACTTTATGGACGGGCTCGGACTGGCTTGGACGGGAAGGGTGCTCTTAAACTTTGAGCCTGTTCAAAATTGTCCCCGTCCTGCAATTAGACGGACTGACAACGTACTTAAATGAGATGGAGGAACTACTAACGGAATTGCCCTACTTTGGTCCTACTAGGAACGTGTTACGAACTAGTTAAAATGGTTTAGACGTACTGGGAACGAGGTAGAACTAGTTAAGAACTGGTTTAAATTGATTACGGACGGGCTTGGAATGCTTGGAAATGGCAAATTTACCGGATCTGAACTTGATATAAACTGACTATGGGCGGGGTATAGACGGGATGGACGTTTTGAGGACTGTTTATGAACTTTCTAGGATCGTATTATAGATATTATTTACACATTCTACCCCGACTATTACCAGTTTTGTTAAGATTTTCTAGGACGGTTCCGGAACGTATAGAGAACTAGTTTGGTGTGATGGGGGCTTAGCTGCTGCTAATTGATGCTCTACCACATCACGTAGCAACACGTTCCTAGTAGGATCGAAGGACGGCAATTCCGTTTACAGTTACTTGTAGAGATAATCCAGATGGCAGCTATCATACAGTTAAACTGGGATGTCCGTGCAACGTGCTGGCATAGTGACAGTGCATGAAGTATTTCAAAACAGTGAATGATGTCTATTATTTACAATAAAACGGTGGACGTGCAAGTAAAAACCGAGACGTGGAGTCTACAGTAGCTTGGACCAAACAGGGGGAGGCAACGCTCTGATGATGGGTAGAGCAGCCTCCTGGAAGATGGTCATTGTTGGAGATAAGCATGAAATACCCTGTTGAAAGCTTGCCAGATAAGGGGAGAACCATCGAATTGCCTAAGAAATGCAAACCCCTTGTCGGGGCGGTTTGAGGACGGTTATTTCTATACTGGCGCGCCTCGGGGTAATGGCAGGATGCAACGTCCCCTTGAGCGTAGTATAAGAGCAGTCGATATATCTATACTATTTCCTTCTATTTATAATGCTTTTTAATCCATAATAGTCATGGTATATAGCTCTCCCAATCTTTCTCCTTTCATGTCTTCTTATTTCCCATCTCTCTTTCACCTTCTCTCACACTTCCCTTATCCCGAACTCTTTCTATATCCTTCTCTCTCTATCCATGTCACCCTCTTTTCATCTATATTCCCCTCTCTCTTCCCGCCATCACCCCCCCCCTCTCTCTCTCTCTCTCTCTCTTCCCTTCTCTCTCTCCTTTCTGCGTGTCCCCTCCCTTTATCCTCACCATCCTCTCCCTTTCTCTCTCTCCCTCTCGCGTCCCCCTCTCTCCCTTCCTCTAATCACCTTCTCTGTATTTATCCCTCTCACCCACCCCATCTCTCTTCTTTTAATGACCTTTTCAGTAGTATCCCTCTCGTTATCCCTACTCCCCTATTGCCGTGTTTGTTTGTTGGTGTAGGTGTTTTGCAGTGGCGGATCCAGGATTTTCCAATAGGAGGGGGGGGGGGCTGACATGTGTGTTATGCGATTTATGTAATTATTTAACGCACGTCATTCATGTGACTACCCGAACAATAAGACAAGTGACGAATGTACAGGCATACATATAAAATCAACATACACCGATCAGTATGCTATTAACTCTTAAGCTGCCACCCATACAATGCACCCAGTGCCACAGTGCTAATCTCCTGTGTGCCAAGTTAATTTAAAGGTTGGTTCAAGTGCGTGTTATTTAAATCTTTACAAAAAACAAATCGCTGAATTACTCGAGAAAATCCAATCTGACTGTTGAATACAAAGACGCGTAATCCAAAGCCGATAATCTGATGCACGCGATGGTACTTTCAATAGTGCTGCAAAAGCACTCAGCACGGTGCAATGGGCATGAGCAATAACTGTTATTACATATGCGCGCTAGCGTGAACGAAGCAGCGTAGCGGTGGCTCGCTCGCATGCACACGGCACTATAACAATAGCGCGCTAGCAGTCTCATGGCAGGATAAGAGTTAAGCTAGATTAATAGGGGGTGTTCGTGTTTTCACCCCAAATCAGTGAAATCATAATCGTAGTTACTAATACATTATGAAATTTGGTTGGATCTGATCAACATACAAGTATACATCAAAACGTAACAAAAAGTATTATGAAAATAACAATGATCTTAAGTTATAACCAACCGAAATCTCTCAAACTTCACCTGACGGTAGTCTGATATAACCCTGGTATGCCCCAAATACCCATCTCCCCATTTGTGTTAGTGTGGGAGTCTGACAATGTTTATTTGTATATTTGTATATTACTTCTAAAAAAAAGACTATGTGCTACTATTATTTAATAACTTCATTTGTAAGAAAGCGGACAAAAAAGAGAAATTGAATTGCGAAAGCTTGACTTAGATAAAACAAACAATAAGAGAGTTATGAATGTTCGAAATATTGAGATCACTGTAGCTATGCGAATCACAAGTTGGCAATTTTGTCAGTGGATTATGACGTAGTCACGGTCCACCCTCCAGTTTTTCATGTACAAAAAAATGATTAATTTCTGTTGTGTTCGTTTTTTACGTGCCTTCTACCTTTGGTTACTACTCAAAATGTATTATAAATAGTATATTGTTATGGAAAAGACCTTCCTTAATCATGTATTTGGAGAAGAAAAACATCTTGGTTAGTTTTCCGGTTCTACATCACAGTTACATTACCGATATAACAAAGGTTTCCATACTACCTATAGAAAATGTATAGTATCATATCGAATCATAGCTTTCTGCCTTATCTCGTTCAAACTGCCACCACTCTCACTGCTTCTCTGATGTTTCTCCTTCTTTTAAAGTTGTTTGCTATTGATGTTGGATTTCAATTTTATAGATTTAAACGAAAAAAATGCTTTCTATGCAAAGCTTACTATTTGATAGAGAAACAGAAGAAGAGGTTAAATGCAGATCTGATTATAAATGGAGACAATTGTTATTAAAGTGTGCAGCAAGCTACAAATCCAAAATGCAAGTCCCCAAAACAAGTCCCCCAAAAATAAAAAATTGTTGCTCTTCTTTTATTTTGGATCGAACCACACCATTTCGTTGTCTAACAAAATGTTTAATTTTCTGTGAAACTTTCGTTATGTGAACATCCATAGATCGTCTTCCCTTCATATTTATGATAGATTTTTACGTGCTCTGCACCACCACGTTATGCTGGCAACCTTCTGTCAAAATGTATTGAAGGATGATTCCCTCGCCAATCGTCTGTGTCGGTGGACCATTTATGTGCTATCAAGAATGATTCTGTAGTTTTTATACAGTTTCTGTCATATCTTACCTGTGCACATTACATCATGATTTCATGAAAGTTCTGCTGACTCTGACGTGAAAATGACTGCAGCAGTAACACGTTTGATTAAGGACTCAGATTGGGAACCGTTGGCCCAGTGGTATGAGTTAGTCATTGGGCGTCAGAATGACGGTGAAGAACAGGCCAATTTATATCTGGCATGTGTCGTGCAATCAGTGACGGAGTTATGTTTGGCATCAGGTCCATGGAAGTAGAAATCTTCGACATCAAGAGGAGAGGGGAAAGCGCAAATCTGTCTGTACAATTAATACAGCGCTAAGGTGAAAGAAGAGACGGGAATCCCTAAACCAACCTTTGAATACTTTACACCCCAAAGAAAGAAAAACAAAACGAATATTTACCGCCGAGGGCGACCCCCCCCCCCCCCTTGGACAATTACCCCACATGACAATTCATCCCCAAGATTGCCAAAGGCAATTGTCCTAAAAACCGTTTTAAATAGTACTAAAACAAAGACTGCGAGTGATTATAGATGCGACGTGCTAGATTGATAATTTACCAAAAAAGAATCCAACTGAACAGCCAAAAAATATCTTTAAATTATGTATGCATCACACATATAATTTCCCTGTGTGTGTGTGTGTATTGGGTTTTTACAGACGTGTATGAATCAGATATGATTATTGTGTCAAATTGAAATTATGATTAAAGAGGTTAATTAACTGTTTCCGGTGCGTTTGTAATCTACACCGGGTAGTCATATAGCTAATCAAGACCGGAAGTAGGTATTTTGTGGTAAACGAGCGAGGAGCGAGCGACGCGAAGAAGGCAAGCAACATGTTTGCTAAATGAATAGCTAGTGAAATTGAAAACACCCGATTCATCAATTTCACACGAAAGTATTCTGTACTGTATAGTTTACCTGTACCTAGATTATAATCCCTAAGCCAGCTTTTGAATAGCCGACGGTAGTAAGCCGTGTACTTTTGTAACCTCAAATATGAACAATATTGCGTCAAGGTAGATGTAAACTGAAACACAACCACTTCAACCGACCAAGGATCAGGCAGTGAGTTTTGTCATATTCATGTACCTATCATGTGTAGTCTTGGTGACCATCTTTCTCACAAGGCCTCCTATCTGAAGATGTCACCTTCATTATTTGCTCCTTGTCTAGAACTTGTATCGCCTGTGAGGTGATGAGAGTATACTGTTGACTAAAGTGAGTTATATACCTCACTTAAAAATCCCAGCCATCTGATTGGTCGAAATTGCAGTCGTGATTTTAGCCATTCCCGTAAAGAAACTAAAAATGCCCAAGCCATTTAATAGTCCAAGAGTAAAATCTCGGCAAAATTCCAGTTACCGGGAAAATAATAGAATCTTGCTGCGATATCCATTGGTCTACGTGTTAAAATGTTCTTTGAGCGAGCGCGAACATCATACAGTGCTTTTCTCTGCGATTCCCAACTGATCCATAATTTCAGTCATTTTGCGGGCGGTAATAAACAGACAGTTTATCAGATTTTCGGTGACGTTTTAACCAATCTTTACTCGATAAAAGAATAAGGTAAGATTTCTTGGTAGATATTTGTTTGAATTCGGCATATAAAAGGGATATCGACTGCTTTATAACTCGAGGACTTGGTGTTTCTATACTGGGCCTCGGGGTGATATCAGCGGAGGTAAATTTTCCTTGAGCGTATAAAAACAGCCAGTCCTCTCGTAGCAGTAGATATCTCTATAGTATTTTGTGCTAGTTTCTATTCTTTATCTTCCTGGACAGTGGTTTGTTATTCATGGTAATTATCTTTGGGCGTCTTTTCTTTTCTCTTCTCTTTAAAGGTCGTTGTATTCTTCTTATTCACGAAAAACCAAACCTGAATATCACGTACAAAAGCAAAACTTAAACTCCAGTCATACTGAATTTTAAATATATATATTTATTTTTTATAACGTAACAGATTAACATCAACATCTACATTTCGAATCTTTTGATTTTAGACAATGCAAAACTACTGTTTCTTTAAATTTAGCAATATGGATTTTGCACGATTATATTAAATTTCGGAGCCCGCAAAAGACGTTAATTATTATTTGTATTATTACCATTATCATTATTATTACAGGTAATACAAACTTTTGGTATGGGGTCATTAATTTGGTTCAAATTAACATTTTGGAAGAATATGCGATCCTACAATATTCAGTTCTTGTTGTCGCTGTTGAAATTGAGTCTAAAGTTATAATATTGTAAACAATAAACGCTTTATGTTGTATAGCTCCCTCTCAAGGTCAGTAATTCAGCTATAAAACAATGTTTCTTGAATAAAATCGACCGATTAGCTATTCCCGTTCAAAAAATATATATCACAACTACGTGTTCTGAGATTTTCATGGTCGCAGCTACCATTGTACGGCCGTAGGTGCTATTTAAAATTTATCAAAATTTACCGGAGCAGAAGTGTTTTAGGGGCTAAATTTTCTAGTGCTTATAAAACATTTACAGGGGCATCTAAATACATCAAAATTGTAAAGAATCACTATCAACCCAATTTTCAAAAACTTCTCAAAACTTTGTATTACCTTTAATATTATTATCATTTTTATTGTTATTATTACATTATATTAAAGGCCACACAATACCCAGAAATCTTTATACAGAACAGTATAACAAAATGAAAACTTTCTCTTCAAAAATTAGAAAATGTTAACCCAATGATAATATTGAAGCACTATAATTTATTCATATCCATAATCCGAATAGTCATAACGTCGGCAAAATGATAAAGGAATCAACATACGCTTTGTCAGATGACAACAACTTAAATCACGATTTTAAAAGAAATAAAAAGTGATCTAAAATTTAAACTGCCGATCGTTTGCAGAATATTGTACAGGGAATGTCCGAGCACCAAAAATGTTTCGTAAACTAATTTGCAACCGATCGTGGGAATATTTGTGATTTGTTAGCAGTTGTTCGGCGTTTGTACGGCAATAATAAACGACTGGTCTGAGATCAATGGCTGACGTAATCACTATGCATTTATGCACCGGTGGGACATTCTACAATATTCAGGTTAAAGTATTCTTTTCAAAATGGCTTACAAAGCTTACATAAGGTTCCTAAAGTATTACTTTAGCACTTTAGTAGGGATTGTTCTAAAAGGCACAGAGTGGGACGTCCCCATGTGTAAAAGATGTGTGGATATTTGGGGTCAAGTTTTACAAGGTCATCCAAAGGGGCGGAGGGACTTCTTCCGGTTCAATTGTAGAAACTGTAGCATACGTAACTTGTATCAATGAATAGGTAAGATTTTCTCTATCTTTTTAAATGACATTTGGCGTTAATATCAGGCTGCCGCAGCAAAAAGAAATTTATATCTTAACAACTAAAATATCACAGACCAACATGATGATCCGTATAAGTATATTCATTTATATTCATATATATATATATATATATACTATGTATGTATATATATTCAGATATTCAGTCCGGTATATGGAAGTAGGTATGGACGTGGACAATTTTATGCACAGCCATGACGCCTGCATCACACCTGATCGCCTACTATCAATTATTGCAAATAATTGTCGATGGTCGCAGCTTTTGTTCTATATATTTCGTAAGCCGAGTGTGATCCTATAGGCTTATATTTGAATACTCGGATTACAAAAAATTGAATTCCAGAATTAGTGCGAATGGCGACATTTGAATGAAAACATAATCAATTTGAATAACAACTTGATAACATCTGCCGGAAAAAAACATATCATTTAATTTTTACGACTACTCCTTCTACTTTTGCTGCTGCTGTAGGCCTAACTACTGCTACTATTACTACTACTTCAAATACTACTACTACTATTACAAGTACCTATCATCATAATACAAACGATAATAACAATGAATAAACAAAATGAAATATATCACTGTAACTTTGTAGCCGAACAGTTTTAGCATTGAGGTACGGCTGTTGTGGAAAGGTATCAAACAATTTAAAGTAATTTATGGCCCGCTCACACGTAGACTACTGACTACTGACAATTGACTACTGAATTCTCTAAATGCCATGGGCTGTATTCGAGAGCCACCTGGTTCCAGAAGTGAATATGTTTAAACTGAGATATAGACATATGCTTTATCTTTGTATATATACAAGATAATTCCTCTCTATTCTAAATGAACGTTTTAGTTAATAGTGGTGCCTGAAATATAATTATAATTCAAGTTCACATTTTGCATTTAAAACAGCATATTTATTGTCACTGTTATCATGATAACTGACACTAACTTCTCATACACATTATTGAAACTGCTATAAATAAACACCATCTAATCGATACACATTCATTAATACAGAACATAATAACGAAAGACCTGGGTAGTGGCAAATAACTTTCAGGTTAAGGCTGCCATAGTTCGATGTAAATGATGACGTTTCCATTTACAGTTTCACTAACGATCTTTTTTCTCTATCTTTTGCCACCAGCTATACTGTAACATTACATGCATAATAAGCCACTTCGGAATAATTTCTGCACATGGGCAGATAAAGGTCATTTGTACAAATCAGGGAAATTCCATCGAGACGAATGCTGGAAATGTGTTCGTGAAAGTTTCTTTAATAATCGTGATTAATTTATGTACATAACGTTTCCTAATCATGATTAATTTATTTACAGAAAGTTCAATGCATGATACACACTCAGGTGACAGTACTTGGGTAGTGATTATTGTAAATGCAAAAGTGGGAATTCTCCATGTATTACAATATTGTTAGGTATAGTGGCGTCATTTGTACAAGTGCCATCTCCGAACTAGTCTATTAGGTAATTGATTCAATGTCTTCTTGGGGAGAGTCATTATCAAGACCAATGGACTGGACTATTCCCAAAAGCTTTACACTCCTGAGAACATCTATGAGTTGTCGCTTTGGCGCTCCAGTTCTCTCTTTCCATCGGGTCAACACAGTGAAGTACATTTTCTCTGCTTTGTTGCTTGAATCTCGGATGTTTTCTGTTTCTGTCATGGTGGATCCTAATTTGATGGCTATAGGATTGAACTTGTCTAATGGAAGCTTACTTGATAAGTCCACAAGCTGGTCGTCTGTCAGACAATTAGGGTCTCTATAAACAGAAGAATGATCAAGGATAGTAAATAATTGTTTCTCATTTTATACCCAGTGTATCAAAGTCAGTCCAGATTGTTCACCTTTTTCGAGGGACATGCATTATTATTATCCCATCCATCGCCAAGTAACAAATTACATCTGGGTGGAGAGTGTCGAATGTGGATGAATGTTACGCCAAAGGACGTAAGTGCCGGACTGAGATTTGAACTCTCAACCCTTCGTTCGACAGTCGAGTGATTGGACTAATAATATATCACGACACCTCCACACACATGCACACACACACAAACACATAGAGTACTGCAGTTGATTGTATTTTGTAAGGGGTACCTCAATTGTCCTCGTGGGAAAGAACAAAATTATTGCAGCTGTTTAATGCAAAATTGCACAAGATTATATAATCCGCAGAAAATTAATATATAAAAATACCGCATTTCTTTAATATTACACATGGAAGACAACAACATAATTATATTAAAGTACTTACAAATTTCTGTGATCTTCTAGTCTACGTTGGTACCGACAAGCTCCTTGCTGTGTACATTCTACTTCCTGAGTGGGGACATATGGGACCAACGCACCAGGTGACTCTTCACGTGTATATCCTGTATGAGGAGATCTGGGAAGAGCCGCTTTATATGACACGGATTGCACTGGTGTAACCATCCTGCCTTCAACCTCTCCAACCGAAGGAGATGCCTCTGAAATAGAACGGTAAAAAGACTTAAAGATCGCTTTATCATTTGCAAAGAGAAAAATTTCTTCCTACTTGCATATTTAGTTTATGAAAAAGAAGATAACATCCTAAATGACCCTTTTCCTCTTTTCTTAGTTTGGAGGAAAGAACAAGCAACATATTAGTTCGTTTGTTGCAAAGTATATTATTTTAACCATTTTAATATACTAAGCTGTACCTACCCCCCAAGAATATATTGTCAGACGTATGTTGGAATTTGCAATTATTTTATTTAAAATGAGGACCAGATAGACAAAACATTCCTCTTCCATAGCCGAAAACTCGAAACAACACAATAGTCGGTCGTCGTACCTTCCATTTGTCCAAACCATTACTTTTCGCTTTCCATTGAATTTCACCTGACATGATTCCTAGTAGTACTTTAGGAACAATATCCTTACATCACTAGATACCACATTTGGAAATGAAGAGTTGACATAAATAAACCCTGTCGAACAACGTATATGTTTATCATCTTTGAATCACCTTTGATATCCGTCGAGAATGTCATTGTTATTTCACGTTCCTGTGTAATGATCAAAGTAACCAATGAACTTCGCTGGAGAAGGGTCATACAAACTGAAATCTTCGCATGCTGCATCAACTCTTTGGCAGTGATAACCTGTTATTGTAGATAGAGGTAAAATGCCTTATAACAGTGATGTCGATTATACCACAGACCTATCACATTTACCGAAGTCCCGGATTACATACATATATAAATATATTGACAAATTTCCAAACTCACACACACATATATATATATATAAATATATAAATAAAATTATATACACTTCTAAAGAGGTCTGCAGTTCATGTTTGAGAGTTTTACAATCTGTCCTGTTATCATACTTGGCGTAATATCATTGAACAGCCTGTCTTTACCCTTAAAAGTATTACAAAGTTTTGGGAAATTTTGAAAAATGGGTGGATAGTGATTCTTTAACATTTTAATATATGTGGATGCCCCTGTTGATGTATTGAAAACACTAGAATCTTTAGCCCCTAAAACACTTCTGCTTTCGAGAAAAATTGAATATAAAGATTTACCGGTGCTCCCGGTAAATTTTGATTAATTTCAAATAGCTCCTACGGCCGTACAATGGTAGCTGCGACCATGAAAATCTCAGAATATGTACTTGTGGTATAAAATTTCCGAACAGGAATAGCTAATCGGTCAATTTTAGTCAATAAACATTGTTTCATAGCTTAATTAATATCTTGAACTTGAGAGGGAGCTATACAACACAAAGTGTTTATTATTTTACAATTTCATAACTTTAGAGTCGATTTCGACCGCGACAACGATCAGTGAATATTGTAGGATCGCATATGCTTCCAATATGTTCATTGGAACCAAATTCACGACCCCATACCATAACTTTGAATTACCTTTAACAATGATGCCTCACTTCTAATGATACACCTAAATATATTGCCAAATCGAAAGAGAAATGGGGATGGCCCGTGTTTTGAATGATGAAGAGGAGGTCATGCATACATGCCAATAGTTTTGAGTCAGTGTCGCTTTTGTCATTGTTTTGTAGAGAGTAATTTGTACTGTTGTAGAGAGATTCCACTGAAAGCCCCCAAACCTATTTGAAATATGTATTCATATGATGTATTACTAGCCAAAAATGTATGGATGCATATAGTGCTAAAAGAAACACATTGACTTTCATCAAACCATGATGTTACTCAAAATCATAGGCTGTAATGTTTTATTGATATCTAATAGATATAAATCTTGAAAGTGTGTTTCATTCTATTGATTTGAATCTTCACTTTTTTTCTAATCTAAATTATGTGGAGAGCCAATTTATAGATCCAAACTTAAAATATGTACACTTAAAATAATGTAAAATATTGTTAAACATAAACAAATGTAAAGTTCTACATTATCGTTAATTGGTAGGTTACCTTGCTCTGTGCACTTGATAATTCCTTCGACTGGCAACTAATTGACATGTCAATAGAACGCTCCTTCACGATCAGCTCTTCCTCCGGATAAATCTTTTTGTACTTCAACGATTCTTCTTCTGCAAGGATTTTCTTTGTGTAGTAATATAAAATTCAAATAGGAATAAATATTGCGATTTCCGGGAAAGTTTTTATTTCATCACTTATCAGGAATTTCTTTTAATAATCGAAATCTGACCTACGACTTTAAATTGAAATACATGTGTCTTTTTAATTTTTGTATTGTCTTCATTCAATACATGTACATGTACATCATACAAATACAGTGTCGCAGAGATCATCGATATTTGGTTTCCTCAGTACCAAATATGATGTATTTCCAGGACAATTCTGTGGGAGTTTGTGTTATGAAATACGAATTTAGTGATGAAAATAATGCGTCGCACTGAATGCTTGAAATGATAAGACATGACCATTAACGTTCTATGTATGTATAACAATAATACAGAGCGGCGATGATAATAATCATCATGATAATGATCATACTATTGTTAATGAATCGTTTCTTCCACAGCGCACAAACATAACGAATTTGTTTACACCTCCTGGTACTGTGGCGAGGAACATAAGTGACAGTTTACCTCAGGAAGACCAGGAAGTTGATCGTAGAAACGCACACGCAAAGTTGGACAGTCCTGATTCTCCGGAAGTGTCTCAGGTACGAAAGGTGTGCATAACATTCGCTTTGTAGCAGGGAACAGCCAGTTAAAGACCATCGTTAGTATTCCCCAGGAAAAATGATCAAGTTGGAGCTCGATTATGTCAGCATGTATCACATATCTATTGCTATCCAAAGGAATACGCCTGATCTCTCCTGCAGTGTGCGAAACATATCAAAGCATACATTGTTAAGAACACTCAAACTCTGGAAAAATTACAATCAATATTATATGGATGAAGTGGGAACACTGGTCTTTCTTCTTCTTCTTTTCATTGTAAAGTGTTGCTGCGCCCCATCAGTCTATAGCTTTAAAGAGAAGGAATACATATACGTAGTGTTCTCAGAGATATTATTGTATTTGAATATAATTAGAAAGAAAGAAAAAAAAACTACCAATAATTATAACAAAGATAAAAGATATTGTACCTTCATCATTACTTCCAAAGTGTAGAACCATTCCCACAGCTTTATTGTCGTTAATAACCACACAGTGAGGCATCGATAGGGTAAGAGGCTTCTTGAAACTTGATCCCGATGAAAAACATCTGAACCCGAAGCTCGCTGCAATTTCGTTGTCTTGAACATTTATGCCATTCGGTAGGTCTGTGAAAACCTCGATGCTGATCTTCTCACTGTCTTCCAACGCTCCCGAAGGAATGGAAAGCTTTACATTGTGAGCAGGGATCGATAACTCCCCACCAAGATGATCCAAGTAGCCTGAAAATGTATAAAGAATAATATGTTTAAAGTAGTCCCTTCTCCTACTTTAAAAAATGACATCGTATAAAGAAATGTCCTTTTCAAACGGTTGTTTTGTTTGATATCTGGTAAAATTGTTAGGACTGAGAACGTTATCTAACTAAAGTTTAGATATCCAGTTTCCATTCATTCGAATTCCCATAAAATTACAGGAGTGCATGGACAACGCTCTAATTTATTAGATGTTTCCCTCAAAGATTAAGTGAAATATTGAGTCCCCAAAACTGTAAAGTAAATATAATACCTGACACGCCGTACATCCGCCGAAAGAAATAAACGCCATCCTGGGACGTTGCAGGAGCCAGTTGGGGGCATAATTCATGTATTGTCAATTTGAGATCTTTTTCTGCTTTCGGATCCATTCCCGTACTAGAAAATTTAAGATCTTTCAGATGATGTAGCTGCAAGCTCACACTACCGATGATGCTCTTCTCGTCAGACTGGTATTGATCTTTCACATTGATAGTGAGATGCTGGATATTTGGATACAAGGCAGAGACCACATCCATAACAGATTTAAGGTCCTTCTGAGTAAGCAGCCCCACAGTGAGTTCTAGAACGCGTAGACTGTGGCAAATTGACCATGTTGACGAGTGCCTGTGTGCCATCTCATTTGGATAATCATCTACGTCAAAAGCTAAGTCTAGCTTGGTCAACGCCGGGCAGTTTTCAGCAACTTCATGAAGCACATGATATACGTTCCCTCTTCCCGCCCTGATTTTGAGGATCTCGAGGGTTTCATTTTTAGTTTCAATGGGTTGGGAAAAGGAGACACCAATCAAAGACAATTCTTTTCCATCGGGTTGTACTTGGTGCGCCTTCCTGAAACAGTAGCTCAAGTTGCTAACATGAAAAGATTTCAGAGTGAGGCTTGTAGTGGTTTGGTTTGTGACCTGAGTGAAATAAGATTTATTTTTAAACATTAAAATAATAATGTGTCGGTGAAGCGTACCAGCAAACGGAATAGATTTTATTCTTCCGAGAAGTTAAATTTTTCATTTTTTAATTACAAATCTCTGTAAGGAAGCTAAACAATTATTTTCACAAGTTAGTCTTTTTCTTCTTTATTCTTTTCTTCTAGAATTAATTTAATCTAACTAGGGCTGGAGTTGAATTTGTGAAGACGCATTAGGAGCGTGTCTGGCGGCGGTAGAGCTCCGTTGAGTTTGGCTTTTACCAATTCGGAACGTTAAACTCGGACATGTAAAATGAACATCATTAAATTTGTTATCTTAATAGGTCAGGTTCTAGTTATTTTAACATAAAGTAATATCAAAATAACATTATTTACCATGGTGTAAACGATACTTCCATCCGTGTCTATTGTGTATGCATTAATTTGTATACAATATAACACATTACTAACCGTATCAGACATCTTAGCAGGGCAATTTTCAAATGGTATTGCTCTCGAAGTTTAATTGATGAGCCAACAAAACTACAGGTGAAAAAAATATTGACCGCTCAGCAAAGTCAATGAGTTTTTGTGTGTAAATTGCCGGTCAATAATAATACACAGTTTACCGATGAACAAATATTATTGCTCGATCAGAAATGTCAATGGCAAAATGCGTGTAAAACTAGAGGGCAATAATGTACAGCAAACATCCGAGTATTACCTTTTTTTCATTGCGCATCTATTACGCGTATGGGAACCTGCGCTCTTTGCGCCCATTCTATTGTGACGTAAAAATCATGCCAAGGCACACGGTTGGCCGTGTATCGGAAATGTCGTCAAGCACTGGATGCGCATTGCGGGTTTGACGATGTTTTTGCAACATTTCATGCTAGGAAACTCTGTGCAGTGTAGGCTACTATATTTTATATTATTTAAGAGTATAGGATATATTTCTTGTTTGCTCTAGATGTCTGATGTGGTTAATAATAGTAACATTGACTGCCGAATTCAGGGCAATACGACTTGTCATATATCGCCCTCACCTTCGGTTCAGGCGATATATGTCGCATTACCCTGAAGGCAGTCAATATTAATTAATTATAATCAACATAATTCCGGTACATTTAGAATATTAAAACCACAAAACTCACCTCAGCATCGTCAAAATGATAATCATCATCGTTATCGACCTGATATTGATAAATATTTGTTTCAAGTTATGACTTAAGTTATTAATATTTCTTTAAAATGTTAACGCTCTGCTGAAACCTTTTTAGAATAGGCCTATTAATATTATTGATTGCACCACAATAATGTATGTACTGTACATAGTCCAAACCACATAACCATCTTTTAAACTTAATAACTTCATATTTGCATTATTACTGAGTATACTTATATTAAAAATAGGTATGCGTAGAATTCATTAATGATTAATGTTAATCTTTAATTAATATGGTCTTTGGGAAAACATTTGTTGGTGATTGGCAAATGTATATCTGCATAACGTGTAAAAAAAAAATTAATTGTGGCCTTGCGATTGTTTTATGATAATTGTAAAACGATTATGTTTCAAATTTTAATATTCTGTTTTACCTATGCATAACAAATGGACATGAATCACAGTACTATAATGCGATATTGAAATAAGAAAATCCCGAAAGTGAACTTTAGCAGTCTAATCTATTATCGTGCCACCTGTGAATTTGTCTCTTCAACTTCCTTACGTCCTATTGAAGACATAAACAGTTATAAGCCGTTTAGCATATTGATTGATTAGATACTACGATAATGTATACACGGCATAGAGTCTATACTAAACCGTTTCTCATGATCTTAATTCATTCGTATTCTTAAAAAGATTATAAGGTATCAGCAAATGCTAACATGACTCCCGCACTGTTTTGATGAATAATTTCAACTTAAACATAAGGCATACACATAATAAACAAACACCTTAAAATGGAGATAAAACATTTTAGATTTATGGTAATATTTATATACTTTGGTCTTTGGGAAAACATTTGTTTGTGATTGGAAAAGAGTGCGCTAATTAGCTAATCCCAATCCCTATCAGTTCCATCTTCGTATGCAAGTTTGAAGTTCCTATGTGTCAATGATTATGATAGTGGACTGTTTATTTTTGATTATTCACAATGATTAACTACATGACTACTGAAAAACTCTGTTTCGACGGCATGTGATTTAATTTATTAACAAAGTCTAATAAAAATGTTAATACAATAGTGACAAGACCCTCCAACCAGCAAAATGTAGTGAACATTTATATTGATCTCAGTGATAAGATAACATCGATGTTTAATGTACTTTGCAAATATGCATTGCGTGCGATCCTTATAGTACACAGACGGATTGAGAACCGATGATGAAGTATCAAACTTAAAAAATCAGTTATACCTATGCCTCACAAATCGACATGAATTATGAAGTAATAAAATCCCGAAATTAAATTTTAGGGGTCTTTCCTATTATTATGCAAATAACAAGTATGTCTCCTTCTTTTCGACACATCTAATTGAGAACAGAAACATTTAAATGGGCAACATTTTATACATGTTTTTCTACTCAATTTGAACTGATATCAAACGTAATGTTAACATACTTACTGAATTGTTACTCTCATGACTAAAATAGACAGCGTTCTGTGTGGAGTTAATTATTTTAAAAAAATGTTAATTTTAAATAATATTAAAGCCTTAAAATGTATAAGAAATGTCGACAAATACTAAAATTAATTCCGAACTTGTTTGATGAATGAAGTCAACTTAAATCATAAGGGTTATTTACAAAATAGGCAAACTCCTTTCAACAGACATAAAACATGTTAGATTTATGTAAATCTTTAGGTATAATTATACCCTTGGACTTTGGGAAATCATTTGTTGGTGATTGGAAAAGATTTCGTAATTTGCCAATCCCGATCCCTTTCATTTCAATCTGTATATGCAAGTTTGAGGTTCCAATGTGTCAATCATTATAATAGTGTACTATTCATGTAATGTTATTCACAATGATTTAACCACATGACTATTAAAAAACTCTGTTTCAAGTTTGTTTATTCATTTCGTTTTCATAAAAAACACAGGAAATGCAAATTAACATACAAATACATATACATACAAAGAATGTTCAGTTTAATACAATAGTTTCAAATGGAATGGGAGAACTATGGAAAAGCCCATGGTGGCCTTGTATAAAAAGTTCCCCGAATATTATAATTTATATTATTTATATTACTGAGCATATATTAGTTAAAAATATCAATAAATAATATTATTCATAAATAATGAATTCATTGCTAATTTACCTAAGAATAATTGCTTTGCGATTTTTATATGATAATTGAAAACCGATGATGTTTCAAATTCCAATATTCAGTTATATCTATGCATCACAAATCGACAAAAAACGAATTATCATAATGCGATTCTGAAATAAGAAAATCCCGAAAGTGAACTTTGATGATCTAACCTATTGCTCTGCAATTTATAGGTTTTTCTCCTTCATTTTCAAACATCACAGAACCATGTATACCCCTTTTAGAATATTGATTTATATAGATACCACGATAATGTATACACTGTATAGAGTCCATACTACACTGTTGGCCGTGAAGTTGTAATAGTAATATTGATTTACGTCTTTTTTATGAATCGATTATGATCCTATGAATTATTCTTGATAAAGTTCATATCTTCTTAGAACTGTATTGCTTAGTGTAAAAGTCATAGGGATTGATCAATTAACGTGTGAGAAAATACAAATGATTATCAATGAAGAATAAACAATGATGTCACAATCTTTTCAAGGGAAGAGTAAAAAAGGAAGAAAATGTTTCAGCTTTGTGAGCAAAATTGTACATAACATAATATGTTCAAATCAATTAAAGTTGATTTTAAAAATGTATAGTAATTATATAAAATAGTATATACTTACTTCGAAAGAAAATATTTTGAATTTATTTCAAACTTTATATAAAATTCTTCTTTAGGAAAACACCCGTTAGTAGTTGGAAAAATGTGCGGTAATTAGCCACTCCGAATCCTGCAGCTCTATAATAACAATACCAGTATCCATTTAACACCCGGTGGAGAGTGGCAAATGTGCATTAATGTCTTGCTAAAGGACATTACTTCCGTGGCGGGATTCGAACCGCAGACCCTGTGATCCACAGTCCGACGACTTATCCACTAGATCATACTATAGGATTCATACTACACAGTTGGTAATAATGGTGGAATAAGTCGCCGCCCCACAAATACAAAAACACAAAGAGAATGCAATAAATTACGAATAATTTATTGCATTTTACCCCGACCCTTAACATAAAAAAAAAATCATCTATGTGGACATGCCTTGAAACATAATGCATGGCCCTACAAAGGATTTGTTTTCCTTTCGGAGACCGGGTGAAAATGCAATGAATTATTGATAATTTATTGCATTTTCTTTGTTTGTTTGTATTTGGGGGGCGGCGACGTACCCTAGCCCCCGTTGCGTACAGTTATGATTCAGTGACTAAGTATTGGTCTCGTTGTTGTGAGGCCCCAGCATAAAAGTGCCCTTTTGTGAGGCATTAATCCTCATTACGGTCAGTTATGACATAAGGACGTAGGTCCCCTAATTTATAAGCATAATAGCACACACATGATTTAGCAGGCACGTAAAACAAATACTCGCAAATTAGTATTTAATAAAATCTGAGAATGTATACTATTATTTCGATCTATTAGAATGAATCATTGTCAAAACCATTTTATAAATTTGGGTAAAAATAATTATTCCACCTTTATGACCAACAGTGTACATTATACAACGCCTACTAAGATTCTTGCAACCTCATTGGTCAATTCTTGATCACATGACATGCGCTAAAAGTACCATTGAACGGCATCATTGACGCGGAGTGCAATTTCGTTTGATCCTTTCGCACCATTGCACTCTGACGTCACTAACGATGTACAAAGTATATGGTGAGCTAAGTGACGTCAGAGTGCAATGGTGCGAAAGGATCAAACAAAATTGCACTCCGCGTAACAATAAACATAAAGGTTTGTACGCGCGGCGCATGGTACGCGCGTGGTTTGCTGCCTGCTTAATATTGCGCGCTCACTATCAGCAATTTCATAAATTGAAAACAAACAAAAATCGCTGAGATTTAGGCCTAGGAAAACTGTTTTATGCCCGTTAACGTCCGAGGTGTTGTATAAAACAAATAGTGAATGGTCTTTATTCGTGCAATGGAACAAGATTTTGCATTCGGTGAAAGATGAGACGCTCCATTCAACTCGGCTGCGCCTCGTTGAATATAGCGTCTCTTATCTTTCACCTCGTGCAAAATCTTGTACCATTGCACTCATGACCATTCACTATTTGTATAATAATAAGAAATTTTATCGAACGAAGGGCGATATAAATGGTTTACATTCATCAGTGACATCACGAGTTCGCGGCGGCTTCTCTTCTGTGATGACCCTTGGCGGCATCTTGAGAGAAAACAATAACATGCCGACACCCTTTGAGTCAGCCGCGCGGCTTCTTTCATGTACGCTTATTTATAAACGGAATTTGCGCAAGGTATGTTTCGAATCTATATATGGAATTGTTTTAGCCGGGATGTAGTGGTTCCCACGGTGTTGGAGTGAGAATCCTCATTCACCTTGAGTATTTTGTAGAGGATGGATGTAGACATTATTCGGTGGCAAATTAATTTACCCTCCACCACCCCCAACTTGATTTTCCTCCTTACGTTTTTTAAGTGTATTCGATAGTATGTTTTACTAAATATTAAGTGGTCAGGAAGTGTGTCAAGTGATTAACATAACGGATTAATAATGATTGTTTTTTCACCTCAGTCAAGTAATCTTGATGTCGAAGCAATGCTTGGCAGGTTGGGGCTTTCCTGCGATTTTTTTTTCCCGCTTTGCGGTTTTAGCAGGTTTTCACCCAATCCTGTGGTAAGGATCGGGACCTCCTTCGTCTCCGCACTAGCGTCGGGTCGGCTTTTTCGTAGCACTGAGGATGGCAAGTTCGGAAGAGGGCGTACGTTGCTTTATGTTGGCCGAACTTGTCCATGGCGAGCGACGACGGGCCGTCCCGTGCTGGTGCGGGGTCGTTGGTGGTTCCGATCATGGGGTTGTCATAGATTAACTATGACAACTCTTCGTCCAAGTTCCTTTTTTTTTTTCCCTATATCTTTCGGAAATTGGCATTTTTGCCTCTTCGCATATATATATGTGTATGTTTATATATGTTAATATATACATATAAAGGTTATTATGTGTATTACACACTGCTGCAAAATACCTCATGGGAAGGTTGTGTTTTGGAGAATATGAATTGGATTATTTTAATTGGCCATTGTATCTTGCAGAGCTCAATATTTATTGGTTTCCGGTTGGGGCCCCGATGATAACAGGCATCCTGTCGTTTAATTATAACATGTACCCGCCTGTAAAGTAGGCATCTGTTCGCATGTTTAATGCAGTGGAACTGTGTGTCTTCTTTGTATGCAGAGGGGTGTTATACGTATAGCCCATATTGTGGTACTCACAGTTAAATTCCAAATGAGAAGGTAAACTCTGTTCGCCCTCTTTAATGAGGAAACAGTGTCGCCTTTTTACGGGCTGTGGGGGGTTGTACACAAGTTCTCGTCTGTTGGTGGCCCTGATGCAGAGAGTACTTTGGATTGGACATGCCGGCTCCATCCAGTTTTTTCAGAGCTCAATATTTATTGGTTTCCAGTGGGGGCCCCGATGATATTTATAACATGTACCCGCCTGTAAAGTAGGCATCTGTTCGCCTGTTTTATGCAGTGGAACTGTGTGTCTTCTTTGTATGCAGAGGGGTGTTATACGTATAGCCCACTTTGTGGTACTCACAGTTAAATTCCAAATGAGAAGGTAAACTCTGTTCGCCCTCTTTAATGAGGAAACAGTGTCGCCTTTTTATGGGCTGTGGGGGGTTGTACACAAGTTCTCGTCTGTTGGTGGCCCCGATGCAGAGAGTACCTTGGATTGAACATGCCGGCTCCATCCAGTTTTTCATGTGCAGATACTTGTATAAATTGATCAAAAGATTCGAAAATGATACCCGGGTCCTTCGCTGGGGCGGATTGGAGCAGTGTAACGTTTAAGTAAAAGTATTTTATATTCAGTTGGGAAAGTTTGTGTCGTAGTTGTTATTGTCATGATGTTGATATTCAGGGTAACAAGATTCCATCCTCTATTAAATCTCAAGTACCCGCAAAAACGCATCCCGTTTCATTTTGTTACTGTGAATGTAATCATGATTACAACCATATCACGTTAATCTTTGCATTATTTCTCACGAACTTACAAGTGGGGAAGCTGGACATAGTATGACGATCAACATCATTACAATCAAATAACATCAATATATGCAAAATGTGTCAAGAACTTGGCATCGGAGAAGGCAGATTCTACATGCACATTCTCCCTTTGGAAAGATAATTAAAATTGCATTCAATTTAGCATAAATATCACAAACTTACCGTTCTATACCGATGTCTCAGTCGGACACGTGTTAGAGTGATAAGTATGATTCCAATCAGGAACATTACACCAGCAGCTGTAACAGCGTAGATCCATAGCGGGAGACCAACCAATAGTTCAGGATTCTTCTCCGTTGTAAGGTCTGCTGTGACTTCCAGAAGATCGGTTACGGCGATGGTGGTCAGTTCGATCATTGCCTTGTTTGCGTATTCTGTCTTTTAGTTCTGGGCTGCACCCTGTATTCAAAGGAGGCATACAAGTATTATTTGAATAAAGGTTTGACTGAAATCAGAAATATTGAAGACCCAATATGTAAAAATTAGTCAGGAGCGGCCGAGCGATTTCCCAAAGGGGGGGGGGGGGGGGGGGCACCAACAAAAAGGGGCACTTTCTGGAAAAAAGGGCACCTACAAAGGGGAATTTCAAAGCGAAAATATACAATTTGCTAGACATTGGTATATACCCCTACATTGTGATAACATTATCTGGGATGATTTCAATATTTGTTTCTCTTTATACATTATATTGCTTAATCATTATACTTTGCAGTTGGGTGTGATGTCTGAATGTTCATTTACGAGCGATCTTATAAAGAGGAAGAAAAAAAAACCTGATGGGGTTATATTAAAGCACATTTTCATAAAGGAAGACTGAAATAACACTTGGTAAGTACATAATTATATCATTTATAAATGGGAGTGAGCGTAGCAAGCGAGCTTTGGGGAAAATGCTCTTAGTCGCTTTAAATTATAGGGGCACGTTTAATGATGAGAGGAGAAGGGGACAATTATCGAAAGGGATAAGCTAAGACACATATTAGAAAAGAGAAGGAGCACGTGTCAAAGTACAAAGAGTAATTATCAGAGGTGAACATGAGGCACTTCTTACACCTTGAAAGAGGCACTCATCAGGGATGAAAAAGGGCACTTATGATGATGGGAAATGGGCATTTGTTGACAGGAATGGGGCACCCATCGGATTTGGATAGGGGCATTTATAAGAGGTGAAAAGGGATAGGTTCCTCATTTAAAAAAAAGGCACTGACCAGCTATGAAAAGGGGCGCTTGTGAGAATTAAAAAAAAACGGCCACTCAAAACAAAGGAAAACTTGCATTTTTTTTAAATAAAAGGGGCAGCGATCAGATTTTGATAAGGGCATTTATCAGAGATGAGAAGGGGTAATCATGGAAGGGGCACTTATAAGAAGAAAAAGGGGCAGTTATTAGAGGTGAAATGGGCACTCATTAGAGATGAAAAGAGCAATTATCGGAGGTGAAGGGGGCACTTATCTGAAGTGAAAAGGAGTCCCAATAAACAAAATCACGTGAAAACCACGTCAATATCAAGGTATCGATTTACGTTCTTCAAACCCCTGGCATTTACGTAAATGTGTTAATACGTTTATTGCACTAGGTCACTTAAAAACACACGTACACTAAATAACGCAATTGTCACTGAAATATCACCATTATAATAACGTGATTATCCCTACCTTGGAGACCATGGTTTGTGAACCCAATACTCCCGTATTTGTTTGGTTATAAAATTACATCTTCATAAACGAAATTATCACATTGTTTAGAAGTTTTAGAATCGCGTCACAGAAACACGTAAAGCGTTAGTGATAGTTTTAGTCAAAATATCTGTGTGAAATCCACGTGAATATTAAGAGGCTGACTTGAGATGAATCATGTTCTTCATTCACGTGAAATTTACGTCGCAGAGGAAATATGTTATTGTATCCCGCGTTCAACCCAATAATTACGCAAATGTTACACAATAAATGAACCAAAATAATGACGTTCTCATCCCGTTTCTGAACATCGTGTTTTTGATCTTCCCTAATTACGTCCAGGCGCGTCGGAAGCATTTTGGGATTTGAGGGGTTGGGGAGGGGGGGGGGGGGGTGGGTGCAAACATTTCAGAAGAAAAAGCTAATTGCAACTGGTCCAGTTGATGAACCAGTTAATTCCAACTGGTAACCCTGGAAATTGAAATGGGCTAAATGATCCAGTTGATCCAGGCCAGTTAGAATTCAACTGGTCTAGCTGAGCCATTAGAACCGTTTGGTAAAACTTCCAACCAGTTGAACGGCAACAACACTTCAATACTGGTACGTCTGCATTCCAATGTAAAGGCATTGGTAATAAGTAGACTTACATAATTCAATTAATCGAAAAAAAATCATATATTTGTATTTTATTGAAATTATTTTAGTTCATAGTTAATGTATCCCTTATTCATGTTTAATTAAATGTAATTTATACGAAGTACCGAAATGTCCTAATAACTGGTAATTTATATTTGTTGTATATTCGAAATGAATTGCATATAACTAAATCATCAGTAATTAAGAAATATGCTGTAAATTCAGATAAATTGTTAAAAAAACATCGATCTGCACGCACTCAATATTCAATATGCAAATTAATTGGTGTCAACTGGTTAAACTGGAGATTAATAATCAGTTTGAGTCACGAGATCATTACCACGGAACTTATGGTAACTTTGACTACCATTTTAAAAGGTGTTTTAAGACACCTAATAATGCAATTTTTTCACACCTAAAAATCACGGATGCCCAGCTTAGATTAATAATCCGTTTGAGTCACGAGATCATTACCGCGGAACTTATGGCAACCTTGACTACCATTTAAAAAAGTGTTTTAAGACACCTAAGAATTATTAATTTTTCACACCTGAATATCACGGATTCACAGCTTAGATTAGTAATAAGCTTGAGCCACGTGATCATCACCAAGAAAGTTTCGGTAACTTTGAAACCATTCAAAAGCGGTGTGTAAGACACCTCAGAATTACTAATTTGATACAACCAGAAATTCACGGACAGAACAATGAGACGATTAGCCGGTGTAAGTAACGTGATTATTACCATCAACCTTGGATAACCTGTGAAACCAATCGATAAAGGTGCTTAAAAGACCAAATATTTACTTATTTATCACCACCATCGGTTAACGGATAGAAAACTCGTTGCTTGGTCAAGTGGTTATTTGGTCATAAACACTTGATTTACATAGGTAAGTGGAATCACGTTACTCCAGTCGCGTGATAAATTGGTGGTTTTGTAGGTTACATGAAAACGTGAACATGAGTACTTTTTTTATTTTATGAAGGCACGTGTCGATAACGTTTAAATCTAGTTCAAATACACTCCCCCAATTTTTTTTTATTTTAGTGTTCTGTTTTATTGGGGTAACTTCCCGTACTTGAAAAGGGTCATTTACCATAGATGAAAAGGTACATTGTTCATAGGTGACAAAGGGGCATTCCGGAGAAGAGGAAGGCGCTCCTGATTTTTTTAATGGGGGCACTTATCATAAGGAAAAGGGACACTTACTAGAAAGGAAAAGGGGCACGTGTTAAAGGTGCGCTCATCTGAGTTAAAAAGGGGTAGTTATTAATAGGGGAAGGGGCACTTCTTACAAAGGGAAAAGAGCACCTCTCAGATTTGACAAGGGCAATTATCAAAGATGAAGGGAGCACTAATCAAAAGTGAAAAGGGGCTCTTCTCGTACCCGAAAGGGGGTACTTACTAGAGATTAATAAAGGCCCTTATGAGAATGGGAAAATTGACAATTATTGCAAAGAAAAAAAAGGAAAAATTGTCGAAGGAAAAGGGGCACGTGTCATAAAAGGAGCACTCATCAAAGGTGAAAAGAGGGAGAGGCTTTTTTATAATCGAATATGGGAACTTTTCATAGTAAAAGTGGCACGTCTTACAAAGTTAAAAGGGCACTTTTCGTTTGTAAAAGGGGAACTTTTGGGTACTTGAAAAAGTGGGGGGGGGGGGGCTCTAAACTTAGTGTCAAAGTTAATTCAGTTTTCAAGAATTTCTCATGAAGATGCAAAACCTCAAATTTGAATGCGAATGGAAATTTGAGTAATTTTTTCCTTATAATCAACTTAAATAGAAAACTTATAATTCCATTTAACATGGACTTCTTTTTTTACTTTATGTATGTGAATGTAGCCGATATATTAGCAAAATAAGTAGAAATCACATCATCATTATTCTAATGTTATTGCCTGATAACTTGTCCTGGTTAAATTTGCATATTTTACAATTCTTGCCACATTCAATTTTCGTATTCAAATTTTAAAGATTTTACATTTCCTGCTATCGTGGGTTCTAACCCCGGCCGCGTCGTACCAAAAGACATCAGAAGACGGAGTTGCTGCTACCTTGTTTGGAGTTCAACAATAAGGGATACAGCAACGTCGATCTGGCGCTGCTCAGTGGTCGCCGGGCTCACGATCAATTGGGCAAAAAGAATTTCAATTTTCGGTTTAACTTAATAAAATTTGGAGTAGACTTTAAAAAATTATTATTATTATTATTATTATTGTTATTATTATTATTATTATTATTATTATTATTATTATATATTTCAAAAAAGCACTTTCATTTCAAGTTGCACATTGAGATGCTGCGATATATAACCTGGCAACAAAAGCTCTGGGCTTAATTGTTTCAAATTTTATATTAAGCAAATGTTATATTAATTAGTGATTAGGATTATAATTTGGTTTAAGGTTAGGTTTAAGGCTAGTATCTAGGTAGCGTATAGTGTTTGGTCTAGGGTTGACGTTAAGAACTTTGTTTGTGAAGGATACCGACAGTGAAGCAATTGTTGCCAGAGCATATCGTCAGCTCAAAAACATGTAGCTCTTCCGGCCTTCTTGATAGGCTGTATGTTGACAGCCGATGACGTAACCTTTAATCATTCAAAGAGTACCAGCAGTGATCTCTAACAAAACTTTACAAACACTTGATACTTGATACTTGATGAGGTAATTCCTGAAGCAGTTTGTCCAAGCTATACTGGGATGGGATGTGTTGTGACAGCAGGTGAAGGTGCAGACAACAAAAGGGTGTACAATTCCTATATGTACGGTCAAACAGTAACGTACATCGGTATGTGCTCTAGAACACATACCTATGTAAAGAGAACTGCACTCGGTGATTTCTGCTTTACTTCTCGATAACATGTTCTAGAAAGACTACCTGAACAAAGGTATTCAATATCTTGGGGAAAGGAGTATATGAAATATTGCCGTAAACCTTTGAAGCACTGAACTCTATTCCCCATGGATTGAAACTCACCGAGAGAGCTACATTGTTTGAAGTATGCATACACACTATATGTGACATAAGTCCACTGTTTTGGTACCAGAGTTGTTCCAGTAGTCGACCTGTCTGCGCGGTCGATTGCTTGCCACAAAACAATTTGTGCACAAAAACAAAAGTAACCAATGGGCGGATGGATTGCTATGTAATATTGTTTTGTGCTTTAAAATAATTACCCATTATGGGCATTGATTATCTCCCTGATATCCCTTTTAAAACCGGTAAAGATTAATCTTGCAATGGAAACAGTTTAAAAAAAATCGTGAAGCCTTTGGTGGCTAAATCCCATAATAAATATAATGTTGCCCATGGATATAATTTGTGTGGCATATTAAATTTTAACAAAAAATAAGTATGATTTTACTGAGAACTGTAGATTTTACTTTTTTTTAATCATGAAAAGTCGATATGAAATCAGCAATCATTCTACATCTTGAGATATCTGAATACCTTTTCACTCCAAAGAACTTGTATATGAATCACTAAATTTATCTTTCAACTGAATATAAAGCCTATAATTATACATGGGAATAGGTTTAAATTCTCTCTAAAGTTATATTGTACAAAGTGTAGGACAGGGAGAACCATACAAACTCAAGATACATGTAAGAAAGGATAAGAATATTGAGATGTGTGTGTGAGTGTGTAGGTTGGTTTTTGTACAGACGTGTATCAACCAGATATGATTATTTACGTCTGGAGGCAGACCTTTAACGTCACCTAAATGACAGTCAAACCTGTTTCTTAAGGCCATTCATGGGAAAGAAGAAAAATGACCACTATAGACAGAGGGTCTTTCTGGACAGGTTCTACAACACATATTTATTCTGAGAGTGAGACAATAAAGGTGACCGCTATAGACAGGTGGCCTTTACAGAGAGGTGGCCGCTATAACGGGTTTGACTGTTTAAGTCAAAATTATGTTATTAAAGGTAATACAAAGTTTTGGTATGGGTCATGAATTTGGTTCAAATGAACATATTGGTAGCATATGCGATCCTACAATATTCAGTGATCGTTGTCGCGGTTGAAATCGAGTCTAAAGTTATAGATTATAAATAATAAACTCTTTATGTTGTATAGCTCCCTCTCAAGGTCAAGATATTAATTAAGCTATAAAACAATGTTTGTTGACTAAAATCGACCGTATCGCTATTTCCGTTTGGAATATTCTGAGATTTTCATGGTCGCGACTGTACGGCCGTAGGCGCTATTTGACATTTATCAAAATTTACCGGGAGCACCGGTAAATTTTTATATTCCATTTTTCTCGAAAGCAGAAGTGTTTCAGGGGCTAAATTTTCTATTGCTTATAATACATTCACAGGGGCATCCAGATATATCAAAATTGGAAAGAATCATTATCCACCCAATTTGGCATGGTGTCATGGATGTGTTTTAAATGTATATATTTGAAGCATCTGCGATCTGAGCTAAATCGCTCTCTGGTCATGTGTATTTTCTCGTTGGTTCGAAAAGCATTACATTTGTGGTCTACATTGTTTTGTTTTCTTCGAATTTCCTGATATGTCTGGTGAAAAGGGCTGTACTATGACTGATTGATTGATTTGATGATTGGTGATTCATTTCATCAGAATGCTAACACTATCAATTTCAGCAAAAAAGCAACCAGAGGACCTAACTGAGGGAATTCTTGAAAGAGTAATACCTTACTAAAAATGGGTACTAGCACCTCAATTTAGCTTCGAATTTAGGAAATTCCAGTTATAAGACCACTGTACTACCACTGAGCCAGTTTATTTCTCCTCTATTCTTAGTGCAGGAGAGATATGATTTCAATTATTGATTAAGGTCACTGTGTTTTATATATATATATTTAATATAATAAAATAAGTATTAATCAGAATATTTGATGACACACCTTCTTCAAATGGAAATAGGGGTCCTTTAGCCAATAACCTGTGTACTTGTACAAGCATTATCATTCATTTGATGAGGGTGAAGGAAACCATGTTCTATTTTCATTCCCTACTATTGTGTGGTGGTGTCAAATTATCATTTTGTTTCAAATCTGAATATTGCTCACACTTATGTAAGCAATGATATTGAAGCCTGAAGGACATCGAAACTTTACGAAAATACCATTTCTATAAAGCCCTGTTAAAAGTGTTTATATTTAATATATTTACAATGGATAAAAAAAAGGTCACCACACCTCGTGTATCAACAAACTATTTTTGTTAGGTAATTTCTTTTTCATGTTCTTGTTAAATTTACCGAATATAGTCTGTAACAGTCAAAATATGAGGATCGCCAATCATAATCAAGGGAGTGGAAATCAGACTTTGAACCGTTGGTAGATATCTTTTGATCACTTCAGTGGTTCTCCAAACATATTTTTCGGCGTAATAAAGATGAAACCATGCACACAAAGATATACGACAACAACAAATGCGAATATTGGATCAGCTAACTAGGCCTGCAAATATTATATGGTATGTAGTGTAACCAAACAACAAACCAAGTGAACATCTATCGTGGTATCTACGGTGGCCTTGCCCCCATTTATAATTGATCTACTCTACATAATTTTAATATTTAGATTTCATGTCTTTGCCATAGTAACATCAATGTATGCCCAACATGCCAATGATAAACAAGTATATAATGGCTATCAAAATAAATCTTGTATGATATATATCAAAGAAATTGTAAGAAGCTTATAATGGGGCTATATTAGAGTATTCCTAATCTAGAATTAAAAAATTCAATTGATCTGTTTCCAGGGCCAAGACTCTAGTGACCATAGTGTTGTCATATCAACTGATCCGTGGGATAAGACTTTTACCCCCTTATTTAGCTTCAAAGCCACCGGAGAGCTGAACATTTAGACATTTGTTTTATGGTTTGTTCGGGGTTCAGATACAGAAATACTCTATTTTGACAAAACACACATTTTAGTTTCTATGAGGTCGTTGCAATAGCGGAGACCATATTCTAGCATAAATATGACTTTGAAGTACAAACAATTTCAGGTTAAGAAAAAGCATGGAATGGATATATATAGACACTTCCATCATGATTTCACATTGTTTCATTAAAAAATGTAGACCATTTTAATAAAAATTATCCGATTTTACCATGAAAATAGCCAATTTTAAACGCAACTATACACCTGGATAACCCAGAGTTTGAGTCCAATCAAACATGTTACTTGAAATAAGACACATATATTTGTATATCACGCTGATAATGTTCGTTATTTGTTCATACATGTAGATATAGTATTTTTCTCTGTTTTAATGTATATAAATTATGTATTTGATTTGATTTGATTTGATTTATTGGTTTCTGCATCTTTTTTCTTTTTTTCATCATACATTTTCATGAACATAATATGATCAGTTAACATGGCAATGCCTTTGCCATTTTACTCCAAACTATTAACATTCTCAAGAGGCAAATTAAGAGAGCGAAGTATTCTCAATAATATAAGATACATCATTTATTCCATTAAATTATACATTAGGGAAAGGGGTTCGTCTCTGAATACACCTGTACGTATTTAAACATACACTTTTAATATCAATTTCATCAGAAGATTTGCCATGGTAACAAAATTATGACACACAAACCTATATGTTTCATAATTGAAAACAATCATATATATATCTATAAATATATTTTGTACTTTAGCTATGTTTGGAAACAGAAATATTTTTTTTCTTCTCAAAATACAAATTTATACCATGTTGTTGCCGCTGCAATGTTCTGACTTAGAATGATCAAGATCTAGGAGGCTGTTTCACAAAGAATAAGAACGACTTAAGTTGGAGTTGGACTATGGCAGGTCATTCATGCCACTGCTTGCTCTCACCATTGATCTCACAAAGGATGTCACAAATCTACAGAATGTACATGTTTTGAAAGGTTACTCACATTGTAAACTTAACTTGCACTGAAGACTTGGACTTATATTACGGTAGGTGATTTATGCTCATACAAATTCCTGAACAAGGTGTAAAATTAGAGGAAACAAACAAAAGAAACTATGATCTTTAGTTCATATTTTTTCCTTCAATAATGAACTATAACAAATATATATTCTGTGGATTTGTGACAACGATTTAAACGTACCTTGAGAGACCAATGCCTGAAATAGTGAGAGCAATTAGTGGTATAAACAGCCTGCCATAGTTCAAGTTCAACCTTAGTCGATCTAAGTTTTTGTGAAACATTCCCCAAGATAGGAAAGAACATTTTAGCATGAAATTGATATCTTTCGACAGTTCTAAAAAAAAAAAATGTTCATCAGAATAATTTATTTTTTCCTGAAATTAAAGACGTTGCCACGGAAATACCTATACTGGGGCATAACCGTAACATGGGAAGACTGAGATTTTTACCACAATGAATCGGAAAGCTGCTTTTTTTTGGTGGTTGTTTGATGTGATTCATATAAAATTAGAGAAATCAATTTGTTACCATAGCAATGGCTGAAGATGCCATTTAGAAAAAATGGTTATAGGATGATTTATGCTCGGACCCCCAAAATAGGGGAATTACATCAAATTTAATTCTACAAAAAATTCAAAGTACACTTTCAAATCGACAAAGGGTATTCATGAATTCCATCGATAATGTTACTGTTACAGGAGAAGATTAAACATAGGTAAGAATAGTGGCATTGGTAAGTATCTATTCAACGCATGTTCCTTATTCTGTTCTGCTTCTTTGTTTAATTTTCAGAGGACATATGCAGCTCACTTTCTGGACGCCATTTTAAAGCATTATTTGTTATTTTGCATACCATCGAAATAAATACGACCTTTCTTGATTTTGTTGAATTGCCAATCTTCCACAACGCGAAGAAAACAAAACAAATTCAGCAAAATACCCGTCCCAATTTTCAGCTCACTTGCATAGCTAAACATTCTGCCATTTTAACACATTAAGCAGTTATTTTACAGTATCACAGAAATAAATTAGAACACAACGCATGAATAACAATTTCGTTGTGTTTAAAGACCAAACTTCCTCAACCCGAAGAGAAAGGGGAAGAAAAAAAGCAAAATACCCGTCCAAATCTACATTTAGGGTTTGTGTCACGAATAGAGGCGTTACGTTTCTGGGTTTGTATGAATCCAATGTAAAGGATACTCACGTTTGCAGAAATGTTGTCCAAGATTACAACTATTCTGTAGATTCAAGTAGGCCTTCACGACTACGATCGGACTATCAATTTACTTGTAATTTATCCGTTGTGCTGTGTGCATGCCTATGCAATGTCTACTCAATAATAGACAGTACACTGGAATAGAGGGGAGAGCATAAACATAAAAGAAAAACCCTTTTCTTTTGTCAGGAGTGCTAGTCGCACAACCATGACCAAACAAACATCACAATGCCACCGGAGGCCATGTGGACAAAGACCAAATATTTATTTAAAAATTCTTCAAATTTCTGTCCAAAACATATTTCTTTGTTGCCGCCAGGCGCGTACGCAGGGGGGGGGGGTTTGGGGGGTTAAACCCCCCCCTTTGGTATTTTTATGTGTATAAACCCCCCCTAAAAAAAAAAAGTGTCCTCTTACCCCCCCCCCCCCCCCCCCCCCCCCCCCCGCTTATTCAGCGGTCGGCTGAGTCGTTGCGATTTTTTTGGGACCAAAAAAAAAAAAAAAAAAAAGTGTCCTCTACCCCCCCCCCCCCCCCCCGCTTATTCAGCGGTCGGCTGAGTCGTTGCGATTTTTTGGGACCAAAAAAAAAAAAAAAAAAAAAGTGTCCTCTTACCCCCCCCCCCCCCCCCCCCCCCGCTTATTCAGCGGCTGGCTGAGTCGTTGCGAAATTTTCGGCCGATTTATAAATGTTAAAACCCCCCCCTTGAAAAAAATTCTGCGTACGCGCCTGGTTGCCGCTCATTGTGCAAGCTTACACACATTTCCAGATTGCCAAGTGTGAGAGTCAGAGAAACGAGAATGTTAGTATTGGTAGAAGAAGAAGTAGTGGTAGTGATGGAATTAGTAGTTATATGAGTAACATGAGTAGTGGAAGTAGTAGTGGTAGTAGTAGTAGTAGTAGTAGTAGTAGTAGTAGTAGTAGTAGTGGACTACTACTTTTACTACTGCTGCTACTACTGCTACTACTACTACTACCACTATTATTACTACTACTACTACTACTACTACTACTACTACTACTACTACTACTACTATTACTACTACTTCTACAAATACTACTACTACTACTACTACTACTCATATAACTACTACTATTACTAATTCCATCCCTACTACTACTACTACTACTACTACTACTACTACTACTACTACTACTACTACTACAAATACTAATACTACCACTACTACTTCTACTAGTACTAATACTACTATTACTACTTCCACTACTACTACTACTACACTACTACTACTACACTACTACTACTACACTACTACTACTACTACTACTACTACTACACTACTACTACTACTACTACTACTACACTACTACTACACTACTACTACTACACTACTACTACTACTACAACTACTACACTACTACTACTACTACTACTTACTACAACTACTGCTATTAGGCCTACTTATATTTATATTACTACTGGACCCAGCATTTTGTGTTAAACCGAGAGTCGGGTCTAGGCCAGGGTTAAAAATAAAATAACAAATTATATATGCATATATTTATGTCAACATCGTTGTTTCGATTCCATGCATTAAATCAATGCTATCCTAACCTGAACTTTATCAAGTGACATTCCTTCATCAATATTTTCTTCAGCAATATAAAGTTATTCGCCTATCCCTTGCTTAAGTAAGTAGGGCATACAGCGACATTTTTAGCATAAATATGAATGTTTATATCTTCTTCCAATCAATCACAGACGCTGTGACGTGGATTACAAATTGAGTTTATCTCCATAATTATAATACAGCATTTCACAGTTACAAACTAATTATTCATAACCCTTAACAAATCGATATTTTTTCTTTCTTTTTCGTAACTCAAGAATGCAGGGTTGAGTCCCGACCCCCCCCCCCCCCCCCCCCCACTCAGTGTTATTTAGGGTACGCATATGCTTGTTCCCTCTTTTTGAAAGCACCCCTTATCTGAGGACTGCCAACATCTTCGGACCCCCCTTTCGCGGGCTTTTCCTGCCTTGGAGACCCCCTAAATCAGGAAAAATGCTCTATGTACCCCCCCCCCCCTAAATTCGGAATAATTTCTCAGGAGTCCAAAGAGATGAGAGAAAAAAAGAAAAAACAACCCCTTTTTAAAGAAATCTCCGGGTGAAAAGTCAAATACACCCCTTTTTTTTACAATTCTCGGGCCGGACTTTGTCGCACGAAAAGTACCCCTTTACCGGACATTTTGGCAACACGCATACGGTCATTCGACCTCTGAGTGGGGGGGGGGGGGGGAGGGGCCGGGGTTGACTGGTTTCATTCAGGCCTTTGTTGAATACTCTAAGACGTAGGCTTTAATACCACACATTCTCCAGAAAACATAAATCAGGACAAACACTTTACAAAATAACGAAAATTGGTAAGGTATAAATAATAATTTTGTTAACTACTTTTACTGTAGACCAATTCAGAGAGTTGAACATGAAAGTGTCAGCCGTTATTACTGGTGGGGAGGGGGCGTCTAGAATGCTGAGAAATAGGTAAAATACACTTTTCGATGCTGTAGTTCAGGGACGGCCTAGCACCTGTCTGATTACATAAGGCATTGTATCAACTCTTGTTACGCTCTTGGATAGGCCCCCAGCTATTATGGACAAAATGATACAGTTGTTCCAAGAAACCATTGAAACCGAATCGGTCCACAGCTTCTCTGTTTAGCATCGTTAATCAATCGGTTCAGTCTGAGTGACATAGCGCCATCTACGGCTTTGCTGGCAGTCATGATAGGTTAAGAAGTGGGGAAATTATATTTAGTTGTACTTGTTTTGTCCGCATAATTCATAATTTTTACCAAAGGTCACATTTTGATACTGAGTCACAGGAGACAGAAGAATGTTAACCACTTAGGACATGACATTTGTTAAAGTAGAACATATCTTAAAGGTAATACAAAGTTTTGGTATGGGGTCATGAATTTTGTTCAAATGAACATATTGGAAGCATATGCGATCCTACAATATTCAGTGATCGTTTTCGCGGTTGAAATCGAGTCTAAAGTTATGAAATTATAAATAATTAACTGTTTATGCTGTATAGCTCCCTCTCAAGGTCCAAGCTATTAATTAAGCTATAAAACAATGTTTCTTGACTAAAATTGACCGATTAGCTATTCCCGTGTGGAAATTATATCACAACTCCATATTCTGAGATTTTCATGGTCACAGCTATCATCGTACGGCCGTAGACGCTATTAAAATTGTATCAATATTTACTGGGAGCACCAGTACATTTTTATATTCAATTTTTCTCAAAATCAGAAGTGTTTTAGGGGCTAATTTTTTAGTGCTTATAACACATCCACAGGGGCATCCAATTTTATTCAAAATTGTAAAGAATCACTTTCCTTCCAATTTCAAAACTTCCCAAAACTTTGTATTTCATTTAAAGGGCATTCCAACCCTTTTAATAATTTCATTTGACAGAAAGAAGAAAAAAAGATAAATTGAATAGCGAAAGCATGACATACATTGGACAGATAATAAAAGAGTTATGTATGTTCGAAATATGAGATCACTGTAGTTATAAGTATGTTACGTGGAATGTTGTCAGTGGATTGTTACGTAGCCGCAGACAACCCTCCCATTAATTATGTTCAAGAATATCATTATTTTTTGTATTATTTTCATTATTAAGTGCCTCCCCCTTGGGCTACTACTCAAAGTCTAGTAATGATAGTCTATCATTGTAGGTACTTCAAAAAGAAAAGACCCTCCTGACTTGGGATATGACTGCTGCCGACAGATCTGATTTTAAATGGAGACAATCCTTAATAAAGTGTGCAGCAAGCTATGAATCCAGGATGCAGCTAGCCCGAGATGTCAAACGAGAAGTAAGAAAGACCAAAGGCACAACAGCAGCACAAACACAAAGCTTTGCCGGTCTAACAAGCGGACGTCTCTTCCAGTCCAAAATTGGCCTTTTAAGCTATCAAAGGAACCCACAGGAGACTCAAAACCAACTGTGCTAGCAGTTAGAAATCAAGGGTCAACCATCAACTAGAATAGAATTAGAAGTTGTCCAATGTGCTAGATCCTGTCCTTATTCATCAATCCCGTTTACTCCAGTCTCGTAATCTGGAAAAAAAGTCTGATATAAATGAAAAAAAGTTTATTAAACAGAAATTATCAACTGTAGTAGTAGCTAGAAATCAAGGGCGTCAACCATCAGCTAGAATAGAATTAGAATTTGGCAATGTGCTGGGTCTGCACTATTCATCAATCCCGTTTACTCCAGTCTCCTATTTCTGGAAATAAAGTCGGGTATAAATGAAAAAAGTTATTCCCCCACAAAATGACTGACAGGGTTCCTTCATTCCAAATAATGGTAGGTCCACATACGTTCTGTATAATAGGTGCTAGATCAATATTGTTTTAGCGTAAAAAATTGCTAAAGCGAATTAATAATAGCGATATTGAATCAATGTGTCCTCAACCTACCAGTTAATATGTAACTGTATGTGAAAGATAAAATGGTTTATAGCATTAACAAAAATTATCATTATTATCATTATTGTTGTTATTATTAGTATTCGTATTATATCCAAAGCATGATTACCCATATTAGAGAGTTTTATCAGAATATCATATATGATTTTTTTTTTTTTTTTTTGGTTGTATTTAAGTTCTTTACACAATCGCAAAAGCCTTCAGAAAAAAATCCAGAGACAGCAACAATGGCATTGCCTTTAAACGTGAGTACATTACACTAATGTTATCCGAACATCTAATACAATTAGTATAGAGAACCCTTGAGTTAATGATGTTGATTACTCTATTTGATCGTTTTGTAATGATAATGATGATGATAATATTTGTGACAAAAATATTAATATAATGATTAGAATGGTAATGATTTATCATAGGGAAGCTATAACATCCACCTTGTCTTCCTCAATGTGGCCATCCATTACCACTTTACCTTCCTACTACTCTTGTTTTAACTCTCACGCTCCCCCACCCTCTCTCTCTCACTCTATCTCTCTACTCTCTCTCTCTCTCTCTCTCTCTGTCGCTGTCTGTCTGTCGGTCTCTTTATATCTATATCTGTCTCTCTTTCTCTGCCTGTCTCTCTCTCTATCGCTCTCTGTTTTTCTTCTCTCTCTCTGTTTTTTTGTTCTCTCTCTCTTTTCTACCCCCCCCTCTCTCTCTTTCTCTCTCTCTCTCACCCTCCCTGTCTCCCTCTCAATGTCTTTTAATGGGGGACAATTATAAACAAAACTAATGATTATGTTTACCGAGGGAAGCCTCATTAGCTACATCAATGGAGTTCGTTTTGCAGGCCCTGTATTCATTGTTACCCAAAACGAATCGCCAGGTACCCATTACAATTAGGGACGGTGTGACCGCGTAGAATGTTACCCGCACCGATCGTCCCCCCATTAGAGATCGATCGAGAGCGGACGATCGGTGCGGATTTTATCCGCGCATAATGTCCGTGTTGGACATTCCGTGCGCGCCTCAAAATGTCCGACGGACAATCTGTGCGGAAGAGGTCTCGCACCAAATAGTCCGCCTTGCCGCACCGAATGTCCGTACTCTAGTCCACACGTATACATATTCAATACAAGTATAATTATACTTAATTAATGAAACGACTGGTACCCATAGTCAGCTTTGCCAGCTAGCTAGGGATGACACTACAGGTCTTCCGGCGGCGAATATTTTTTGTACACGCTAGCCTGGCCAGTTTCGCCGTAATACTCGTAAAAGTGCGCTGGTGGTAAAGCCTACATATAGGCATGCACTGTTGTTGTTGTTGTTGGGTAATTGTTTAATGGCGTTCATTCAGTATTGAATATATACGCCATAATTATCTTAATTTTATAAGGAAAATCAGTTATAAATAAAATAACTGAGGCATGCACTACCGCAGTTTAACTTGTTTGCTCTCTAGCTGAACGTTCGTTCGTTCGTGTCTCCTTAGATCAAGATTAATGTAAAGTTCCTAAATTAAATTAAAATAGATTAAGTTTTTGAATTCCACCGCCCAATGGCTGCGATGGCCGTATCATTTAAAAACGGCCAGCTATGTCTTTATCTGATGATTGTCATGCATGATGTACATGTGTATCATCATGCACTTCGCATGGAGGCTGCTAGACTAATATTAGTCGTTTCCATGGTGTTTATCATAGAAATGGCCAGGCTAGCGTGTAAAAAAAAAATTGCGCTTCCCGGCGCGGATCCAGGGGGGGGGGGGGGTGGGGCAGAGGGCCTTGACCCACTAACCGCCAACACGAAATGAGAGAGAGAGAGAGAGAGAAGGTAAAGTGGAGAGTAGGGAAAGGAAGAAGAGGAAGAAGAAAAGAAAAGGGGGAAAAGAAGGAGATCGGAGGCTAAAGACCTCGCCACCCCCCCCCCCCCCCTCAGCAAAAGAGGAGAGAGAGAGAGAGAGAAAGAAAGAAGGACAAATAAGGGAAAGAGAAAGAAGAGACAAAGGGAAAGGAAGAAGAAGCAAAAAAGGGGAAAGAAGGAGATCGGGGGGGGGGGCGAAAGGGCTTTGCCTCCCAGGCTGTTCCCCCCCCCCCCCCCCCCAGCAAAAGAAAGAGAGAAGGAAGAGGAAGGGGGGAAAAAAAGGGAAAAGAGGAGATAAAGGGAAGGAAAGAAAAGAAGGGGGATATCAGTTGCAATTTTCCGATCGGGGGGGGGGGGGCAAATGGCCCTTCTCTCCCCCCCCCCCCCCCCCCCCTTCTACAGCAAACTTAAAAGAGAGAGAAAGGAAAAGGGTACGGAGATCAATTGTAATTTTCCCACCAACGCGGTGTTGATCGGGGGGCGAAAGGCTTCGCCTGCCCTCCCCTGGCCCCTCAGCAGACAAAGAAGAGAGAGAGAGATGAGAGAGAGAGAGAGAGAAGGAAGGAAAGAAGGGAAAGGGAAACAAGAGAGATGAGGAAAGGAAGAAGAAAAGAAAAAGGGGAAAAGAAGGAGATCGGGGGGCCAAAAGGGCGAAAGGCCTTCGCCTGCCCTCCCTGGCTCCTCAGCAGACAAAAAGAGAGAGAGAGAGAGAGAGAGAGAAGGAAGGAAAAGAAGGGAAAGGGAAACAAGAGAGAAGAGGAAAGGAAGAAGAAAAGAAAAAGGGGAAAGAAGGAGATCGGGGGGCCAAAAGGGCCTTGCAGCCCATGCTGTTGCCTCCCCCCCCCCCCCCCTCGCAAAACAAGACAGAAGGAAGGAAAGGGAAAGAAACAAAAGAAGGGATATCAGTTGCAATTTTCCTGCAAACAAGATGTGGATCGCGGAGAAAGGGCTTTGCCTCTCCCCCCCCCCCCCCCCATCCCCCCTCCCCTACCACCCAACCCCCTCCTCACCAAAAAAAAAGAGAGAAAGAAGGGAAAGGAAAGAGGAGAGCTAAATGGAACACAAAAGAGGAAGAAGAAAAGAAAAGGTGAAAGAAGCAGAGATCAGTTGCGATTAATCCCATCAACATCGTGTGGATCGGGGGGAGGGGGCGAAAGGCCCCTGCCTCCCTCAGCAGACTAAAATGAGAGAGAGAGAGATCAGTTGCAATTTGTCCCGATTGTACCCCTCCCCCCCCCCCCCCTCAGCAAAGAGAGAGAGAGAGAGATGAGAGAGAGAGAGAGAGAGGAGGAAGGGAAGTGAAAGGGAAAGAGGAGAGAAAGGGACAGAAAACAAAGAGGAAGAAAAGAAAAGGAATTAGGGAAGATCAGTTGCGATTTTCATTGGTTCTTCTATCATTATTGTACAACTATCATTGTACAAATGAATTAAAATATTAATTTATTTATTCCTGTTTGATAACAAAAATATGAATATAAACTCATAACAGCAACAAAATTAAATGTAGAAGGAAACTATCTTGCTAGAGCAAGAAGCGCATAATGATCATGCAATTGCTAGTACATGTAAGTGTATCATTAATATCATTCATATTGTTTAATTACATCTTTTTTTTTTGGTGTATTTGTATGAAAGAAAGCGTTTGGAGCTTATTAAGCACATGTTGCAATTTCAGGTGCAACTAAGGGTTCAAATATGAGTTACGCACGGCCAGGCATTAGTGTAGGAAATCCTCAAATGTTAATCAGGTATATGACTAAATTACTTGTCTGTTGCCTTACGAAAAAAATTATATTTAGTCAGGCCTGAATTTAGTCGCAAACAATCATTGTGTTAACAGGAAAAAAAACATATTTGATGACATTCGAAATTCCCCAATAACCAATACGATTGGAGAGCGTGTACTCGTTTTGTTTTTCTTCAAAACTTACTCAACTATAAATAGCTGGCCCGGATACTTGAGCCTCTCACAAAACGCAAGTATAGGCCTTATGTGTCGTCAGGGGCGTCACAAGACCTTTTTCAGTAGGGGGGGGGGGTGGGGTATAGAGGCCAACGATTACCGACAAAACAAGCCACCAATTACCAACAAAATTAAATGTCCAATATCTACAAATTTAACCCTATATACCCGGGCCGACGGCTAAATTGTTTTGCACAAATGGTCATTTTCGTCAACGACATAATATAATATACAAATTATTTCGTCAACTTAGTAAGCATCATAGCTATATATTTTGATGCAGGCGCGTAGCTATGATCTTATTTTAGGGAGGTGCAGTATTGAAGCAAGCGAATCATTGAAAGGAGCGCGCAAAGCGCTCCCTAGGTGGGGAGGGAATGGGTGGAAGGTCTCCCGCGCGAAGCGCGGTAGCTTAGACGATTCATTAAATTATTATGAAAAGAAGACGATTTGTTGTACCTGAGCCCCCCAATATTTTGTTTAGGGTGGTGGTGCCCCCCCAAGCCCCCCCCCCCCCCAGTTCCTAAGCTATGTACAGGTCAATGAAGTCTACTTTTTGAAACTTAAAGGCCCCGAATTAAAAAAGGAGGTTTGTCGACAAACCGAGGTTTATGTACGTCATATGACGCGTTTGACGCGTTTTTTACAAACCTGGTTTAAAAAAAAAAAAAAAAGGAGATTTGTCGAAACAAAAGGAGGTTGTCGACAAACCTCCTTTGTGAATTCGGGCCAAAGGGATTGAGTAACTTTGTCTCAGGTTCTGAAACAGAAATCCTGGAATGATAGTTAGGGCTAGTTCTGATCGGAAAACGACCCAAATATCGGAGTATGGCTAGCTGCCCCAGGGCCTTGTCCTATATACGGATCAGGGGAAAAAAATACTTAGACCATTTCGGGGGCAACTTTTATGAATTTCGGGGGCTCCTTTTGGCATTTCGGGGGCTAATTCACCCCGAGCTCCCGTGTAATTTTTCCCCTGATACGGATAAGTGAGCGCCCTGATGGGTCCACTTCTAACTCGTGTTTATAGCCCTTCTTCTTTAACTTTTTTCTTTCCTTTCTTTTCTTTCCTTTCCTTTTTTTTTCAAAGAGGGGGCGGGGGCGGGTCCGTCGCCCCCCGCATA
>JAVYIG010012146.1:0-55644 GCA_035222895.1 Strongylocentrotus droebachiensis | reverse complement strand
ATTATGACGATATTGATGGAATGACGATGATGATAATGATGATGATAAATTAAATGATGATGATGGTGATGGTGATGATGATGATGATAATGATGATGATGATGATGATAAACGGCAATACTACACTGAAATCATCAAATCTCGTTACCTGGCGGTGTTTGGAGCCAAATCCCAATGGCTACGAGAGAAACTAGCAATATAAGATGTTAAAAAGCGTCCAATTTATGCAACTTCCTAGTGTCTTTTTCTCATCCTGGATGTTCTTTTCTGTGCCATTTTGATTATTGCTGATCAGAGCCATTATTTCGGTTTGGTGAAGTTCCATATTTAATGCTCCTATCCTTTACCATGTCAAGATAAATTTGAACTCAACGCACAACTTCGAAATCACAAATCGTATTACATGTAGTTGACTGGGCTATAGGCTAGCGCTAGCTACTTATGCAGCACGTTGTCAAGACAATGGTGATAATTTGATGCGCGCGCATTCACTCCCCAAAGTTTCATTGCAAATGATTATTACGTCATAATGCACAAATTGTTCAACTGTGCGCTATATCGATCACAACATGTAACCATTCCCATTTGGTCCCCCCTCTCCCCCTCTCTCTCCGTCTTTATATATATCTCACCCACTCACTCACTCGCTCTCACACTCTCTTTCAAATCTATTTCTCCCTCCTCACTCTCTCTTTCTCTCTCTCTCTCGCTCTATCTCTCCTCTCCTCTTACTTTCTATATGCATGTCTTTCTCTCTCCCCTTTTATTTTTTATAGTCAGGTGGCTTAGTGAAATTATCGTTACCGGCCGGATACAAGCGCCATTTTTGGTACAGGACTTCCTTAGGACCTACTGAACGATATTAGGGTAGGAGCCCCCGGCAAAAATCTCAAATAGGGGTGTGGTCGGCGGGGGCGTCGTCCCGGAGCCCCCAATTAAGAAATAAGGTGAAATAACATTGATTTGTTGCTGTACAAATGCAATTTTTTGGTACAGGGCTTCCTTATGACCTTCTGAACGATGAGAGGGTAGGAGCCCCGGCATTATATTTATATATGTGTGAATGGGGGCGGGGCGTCGTACCAGAGCCCCCATGTTATATATGTAATGTAAGATCACATTGGTTTGTGGTTATACGACCGTCTGTTTATTGTTAAGGGCTCTCTTAGGATAGGGAGGAGCCCCTAACAAACATTCACTTAAGAGTGATTGGAGCAGCTACGGGTGTTGTTCTGAAGCCCTCACATCATATACAGTGCATAATCATATTGATTTTGTTTAAGTTTACCTGAATACTCCTGAAAAGAAATTCATTTAAAATAACATTGATTTGGTGTTGTACACATGCCATATTTGGTACAGGGCTTCTAAGGACTTATTGAACGATATTAGGGTTGGAGCCCCCTACAATAATGTTGTTGGGGGCGGGGCGTCGTACTGGAGGCTTCTTCTTGTCTCATTGATAGAGTTTGATGGACTCGACTTGTCTTACAAGACAATTGGTCAGCCTTTCAAGAACCTGGAAAGGCTCAGAGTCAACGGTCATCTTCTAAAAGGGATGCTTGGCTATAAGCAAATGTCTCTGTGGCATCATCGTACACTTTTCAAGCCTGGCAGACTGGCTTCTTTCCCGTGTCATGAAATGCTGATGTCGTGTCGCAACCCGAATATGAGTGTAACACAGGCAGTGATTGTGACTTTGGCTCTCCCAAACTCCCACAGATTGAATAGATGTGGAAGTACAGGTGTAACTGTATTTCTTCCCCATATGTCAGTTAATGGTTGAGTCTTGAGGAGATCATATCATTTGCCGACACGGATGACTACAACATCAAGACACTCTCCTATGGATGCCAGTTCCTCTCTTTTCACGGGTAGACTCTGACTTTATAACTGTCTGGAAACAATATCTAATCTCTTCTGACGTAGCTTCTCGAGGTATGGAATGAAGACTTCGTTGGCGTACCCATCAAAGTACTGATGCCGATAACAGGCAGACAGTGGACGATGACAGCTCCATCGATGACTTTACAGCAATTTGCTGATGGTGGCTCTGGTTGGTCAGGCTGCTCAAGACAATGCAGCAGGTCAGACTTTGTACCTGGTAGATGAAGATCAGTACCGAAGTCTGAGAGAGAACAGCGATGTAGAGTTGGCCAAATAGTGCTACATTGTTATGAAGCACTTTGATCTTCTTGTCTTTCTTCTTAACTATCTTGCAGTGGGAATTTCTGAAGAGAGCCAGTGAATTTCTCTTGATTGGATCGTGGATTTAGTGGGTGCGCTCATCAAGCACAGTCTTGAAAAGGCTCTTGGTACTGTTTCCTTCTAGTCTCCTCCAGATTGTGGGACTGTGGTAGCAACGGCCCTGTCTGTGCATTTGCAACTGTCAAGCGTTACCAGATCATTACACTCATCCAAAAATGGACTACCCGTTTGCCTGATGCTTGTAGAAAGGGCATTGATTGTTTCTGGAACGACTTCTGTGATGAGAGACCTTGCTCATGGTGCTGGAAGTTCTTAGGATTCTCCATATCATCTTCCGTGAAATATTCTTCCTCAAACTCTTTCAGCATTCTAGCCATTTCTGGTCCAGAGAGCACCCATTGTCTAAGAGCAGCGGGTTTTTCAGGAGTCCAATAGCGCCACCTCCACCTTTCACAATCTTGTTTTCTTGCTCATGGGCCTGGTCAAATTAAGGGATTGAAGGAAGCTTGTTTGATGTTTTAGAAAGAAACCAGTGTGAGTGTTGAGCAAACTCTTTCTTGACAGTGGCTGGTATAAGACTTCATATCTCGAATGTGGACATGCAGGTGTCCACCTCGAATAGTGCACATGATTCAAGGTAAAGGACCTTCACATACAGTGGGAAGTTTTTCTCTCTGTGATCTCTGATGAAGATGAGTATGAGGGCTTAATATTTCATGATCTGGACCGAGAACATGAAAGTAGGGCTCTTCCTCAGCGTGTGATCTCTCCATGCACTCCTTGGCTGATCGTTCATCCTTGGGGCCTGTACATGACATGAAAACCTCCTGCTGCAATTGTTTAATTACAGGCGAGGAGTCATGGGTGGTTTATGCCTTCGATTGGTTGGACACTAAATGGTGCAAACAGTGTGTTAGGAGGGCTTTTATAACTGTATAAGCCGACCCTTCCGCATGCATCATGAATTATTTCTTCTTTTCTTAAATCCATGTCAAATAGAAAAGGTAGTGAAATAGTATCACACTCCAATATTTAAAATGCAACAATATAGTGGCAATGCCATGTAGATCAGTTTGCGAGGTACACCCCACTTACCTTAATTTACTGTATGACCGTCTTCTGTTGTTATTTTGGATAGGACTATTTACTGGCAATTCACAACATTCTAGGTAAAACAAATCAACGTGGTTATATGGGGCTCCAGTACAACGCCCTTGCTCCCTTCACACTTATGTGAATGTTTTTTTCCAGGGGCTCCTTCCTCAATATCGCTCAGTAAGTCCTAAGAGAGCCCTGTACCAAAAACAGGCTGTCGTATAACCACAAACCAATGTGATCTTACATTATATATAACATGGGGGCTCTGGCACGACGCCCCACCCCCCATTCACACACATATATGAATATTATTCCGGGGGCTCCTCCCCTCACATCGTTCCGAAGGTCACAAGGAAGCCCTGTACCAAAAATTGTATTTTTACAACAACAAATCAATGTTATTTTACTTTATTTCTTATTTGAGGGCTCTTTGATGACGCCCCGCCCCCAAATCGCACCTTTATAAATATTTTGTTGGGGGCTTCTATCCTAATATTGTTCAGTAAGTCCTAAGGAAGCCCTGTACCAAAAATTGCATTTGTACAACAACAAATCAATGTTATTTTACCTTATTTCTTAATTGGGGGCTCCGGGACGACGCCCCCGCCCACCACGCCCCTATTTGAAATTATTGCCGGGGGCTCCTGCCCTAATATCATTCAGTAGGTCCTAAGGAAGCCCTGTACCGAAAATGGCGCTTGTATCCGGCCTGTAACGATAATCGATAAATTTGACGCTAAACCACCTGACTATTATGTTTCTTTCACTAATCGGTATGCAAGTAACGAGTGCAGTGGCGCATTGAAACCGGCGTATGCTTAGTATACCCTGGCAACCCATTTGCAACAAAAAGTCAGTAAAATCTAACGTCCTTTGGCGAATCATTAATCTACATTTTCCCACTCATGTGTGGTAAATGTAAGAAGATTACTCTTTTCCATCCAATCACATTTGGCGACACTCAGAGCTCATTAGCATAGAGAGTTATGACGTCATATCACGCCATGACTAGGACTGAGCCTGCATCATTGTCGCACAGGGGGTTTCATCCCCACTGCTACGTGTGTGTATCTGCATCGCACTGGCTGGCAATGCGCTGTGACTGAGTGAGATTCATTGAACCAGTGTCATGACTCATGGATCTGTTTTATGGAGAAAATTCCCAACTCTATCCAATGCATCTTCAGTGCACACATTACAACTATGTGTTATCCCTCTGTACATTGAGCTTAATCTACCTATATTCGCTAATGGACTGGTCCGCTCACTCGCCTTTGCATGGATGTGTGTGTAGGGTCATGAATTATTCATGAGACGTACCTGTGCGCGCTGAGCAAAGAAAAACACGCACAGATCCACTTTAGTGGAATTTCGGCCTGAAACTTTTCCATATGGGTACCTGCTAAGTTGTGATAAAACCACGGTTATAATAGGAGGAAGGGAGGGTGACAGCTCCAAATGATGTGTCTTTAATATACGGATAAAACTGTTCAGCTATTATTGATAGTAATAATATTCCGTTCTGACTTGTAAAGCGTAAAACACATTAAACTATGCGCTTCCAAAGAGCATTGAAAACTATAACTCTATCAATCACCTGGCTGGAGTGTGGCAAAAGTATATTAACGTTTGTGTTATGGCAGGAATTCGAGCCCCGTACCTTGTAGTTAACATTTCCGGAGACTAATCCACTGAACCACAACACCTATATTATTTCGGCAAAATGAAATAAAATAAAATGAAAGCTCGAGATAAACCGTTGATTATTACCTCCTTTTCGTATCATTATTATAAATCAATGGTCATTATCACGAGATTTCTAGTTTTTACTGAGATATAGTAAATGGACACATGATTTAAGTCGTACCGAACACATTGCACATAATTGCTCGGGTCTTACTTTGAATCATCGGTCATCGCGTCCGGTCGGGTCTTCGCGTTACACGACCTTTCGTGAAACAAAAGCAGAAGGTCGCGCGAACTTTTGTAGATTTACTCAAAGTGTCAGGTAAATTGAACCAGACCATTTGTAGATGAGAAGGGTTTGTTTCACAAATATTACCCCCGACAATTTGTGAATAAAGGGGCATGTTTTTCACAAAAGGCCGGGTAAAGCATCAGTATAAGCCCTTTTAAGGAGTGTCACGCATGAAATACATGAATAGTACGTATTTACCAGTGGTTTTTACAGGTACATTTCGCGGATTCCCCCTTTTTTATTTATTGATTAATGGTAACGCCAATGCTAGCCTTCAGAAATAGTGCATTGCATTCTAGAAACGAAACCAATATCAATTTCAGGCTCATTTCATTTTTACTTTCATCCTCACCTCAAAGAGGTTCATCTCCCATTACTATTAGTTTAACAAATATTACCCCCGACAATTTGTGAATAAAGGGGCATGTTTTTCACAAAAGGCCGGGTAAAGCGACCATCCGACCCGACGCGATTACTCGATGATCCGAAGTAGGCTCTTTTAAGGAGTGTCAAGCATGAAATACATGAACAGTATATAATTACCAGTGGCTTTTACTGGTACATTTCGCGGATCCCCCTTGTTTATCGACTAATGGTAACGCCAATGCTAACCTTCAGAAATAGTGCATTGCAATCTATAAGAGAAAACCAATATAAATTTCAGGTTCATTTCACTTTTCCTTTAATCCTCACCTCAAAGCGATTCATCCCCCATTACTATTAGATGATCGATAGAAAATGTCTATCCCCTCTGCATTGATAGGAGAACATGATTACGAATATATCAAATTTGTATGGAACTGTGCCATGGTGATCAGAATAGGCGGTCTAGATAAAATGTTGATACCTTATGAATTAGCTAACAAAGGGCCTACTATAGTGGGATTTATCACTGATGCCATATAGGAAAATGTGGGTCAAAATAATGTACGAAACATAAAATAGCGAACAAAGAGCGAGCAGACCAAAATACTGCCTGCATCGCTTTTGACGTCAGGCGCGGGATTTATCACTAGTATGATAATGGAAAATGTGGGTCAGAATCATGAATGTAATGCATGGAAAGTATAATTTAATCAATTGTAACCAGAATTTCAACATAATCTCGGTTTCAAAGACTATGATTTGGTGTATTAGGGCCACAATCAATTACGATGGAAGTCATTTCATACCTAGGCACTGATTTCATATATAAATGTTGAGGTTTTCATGAGAAAGCATTTGAACTGAAGCTCGTCCAACCGAGAGGATACACTTTAGTGGTAGAATTGAGGGTCAGTGAGTTGCAAACACCAAGTAGTTTGAGGTATGTATTTTTAATTATAAGGAGAACTTTATTCACGTGGTATACATGAATTAATGTTTTGTTTTACCAAATCATATTTTAAACTCTAAAAATATAAGAAAAACGCATATTTATCATAAATATATAAATGTGCTCTTTGTTGCTAAAGTGTAGTATCTGAATTGAATCATTGGGAAGGTATTGTTCGTGCATTTCTCCTTATTCTCATTCCAGAGTAATGATAAGCGCTTTCGTCCACTATTCCTCAGTGAGTCATTCGGGACTTTTAGATTTGCTCGTCGACATAGTGGAATGCTACGTGTGACGTCCTTTTAAAGATAATATGTCCCTTTTGCAGCCAACATCAGATTCTGTAGAACTTTGCAGGAATTATGAATATGTCATGTATGTCCTATCTGTGAAATTTAAACGTTAGCCGTGTCCTAATATTCAAATTATGCAAGGAAACCCGTTTACTTGCTAGACTTCACTGTCAGACACTATTGAGTGACTGACTGGCTTTTTTCTTCTTTGGTAATAACATACATCGAATGAGCTGTAAAGGGTACAGAGCATTTGTCTACATCAATAACCCACTTCTTGTAATGGCCAACATTAAACTGATTGAATCTTTGCGCAGCATAAAACATACGACCATTCGGTACCATGGTCTGAAAATCGGACTATTACTTACTGGCTCTTTAGTTCTTAAGTCGATTCGACAACTAATAGTCGTTACTTTCCCCAATAAAGACATTTTCAAGCCCTCCTATTTTTAGGGAAGTGCTAAATTAGTATTATCTTTCAAATGCCATTGGAATTTAACGTTTTCAATTTTGGGCCTGCAAATGGGACATAGTACCTTTAAGGCACTCCTTAAAAGGACATCACAGTGCCTTAAAAGGACGTGGCACGTAGCAGTTTACTCTGTTGACGTGCAAATCTAAAAGTCCTTATTAGTAGGATGTGTCGTGGTTTAGTGGATATGTCACCGGACTGTAGATCATATGGTTTGCAGTTCGAGTTCCAACTCGGCACTAATGTCATTTGGCAAGACTTTAATCTACATTTGCCACTCTCCACCCATGTGTTCAATGGATACCCGGTAGGATTTGAATGTTAATGTGGTTGGATTGGCATGTGTATGCTAGCCTTGTAAATTGGCGCCCGGCGGAATACTCCCCAGGAAGCGGAGCGCGTGGACTACCATGTTTTGATTAGCAATTGAATCAAATGACCGGGGTGATGATAATTACAATGTAACGCCCTTAGAAACGTAGTATTAAGCGCTACACAAATGTGACTTTTATTAATATAATTATTTTATATTTATGCAGATGGAGTTATCTTTCTTCGTTATCTTCGTTATATTAAACCAACACAGCCCAGTGACTGCTGATCTAGGTGAGTATTTGATGGGTGTCTTCTTACCACCTTTCTTTCATCCATATATTTCTATCACGTTGATTTTTTTCGTGTGCCTAGATTGGGGTGTTTATTTACATTCAAACGTCGAAACATAGTGGTAAAACAAATAAAAGCCAATTACAGTATTGTAAAGAAAAATACATAGTTTTTGTTCACAATATATTAACTTACTACTTATTATCTAAATTGTTTTTACAAACTTTCCAGGCGATCTTTTGTCTGGATTTTCGAGCTCCTTGTAGAATTATGTCATCCATCAAATGTTGTAACTAATTCTTTATCATGACATGCTATATTGTTCTTCTTCTCATTATTTTAGATTTCAGAAAAGGCTAAAAATATACAGGAAAAACAAATAACAATATACCAATATTAAATATGAAATGGTTTGCATGTAGGTTAAGGAGAAAAGGCCCCTATATAATTATGTGAACTTTAACTAATTAACCGAATGATGGTTTGATATTTCTGGCGACCGATCTTTATAAGCAACTGATTTTGTTATGTTTTTTATTTGAGCGAATCAACCGAGAAGTGTATGTATGGCATGAAAATGTAATCTGCGAAACTTAAAGGGATAGTTGAGTTCTGTTGCAGAGGGCGCTACACAAAATATTTGTGTGAAATAATGAAAAACTGAGTGTTAAATTTGAAAGAACATACAATTTAAATGAAACTCATCTTTGTTTGATCAAAATCGGTTCAGACACGGCTGAAGTATCCATAAATATAACGAATCCTAATACTTGTGTACCACCACAAATATTAGATAATTTGAAAAAGCTGTTGAAAAAACGAAATAGCGCCTTTTACGTCGTATTTCTGCCAACGCCGATGTTGGCTTTTTCGTGTTGGTTATATTACGCACAACCAGCCGGCCTATGTATTGTTATTTTTAATTAAATAATTAATTAACGGTCACTGTATTGTTTTTAAAGTGGAGCTGAATTTGTATGATCGTATTGGCTAAATTTCACACATTTTGTGGTCTCAAATTACTTTCATAGCAATTTTAGGTTAAAAAAGGGCACTAGAAATGTCATAGATAAGAATAAGAGCAATAACCATGCACTTTGAAGGCATTTACGGTCTGAAAACAGAACTCAACTATCCCTTTAACCTAAAATATGTGATAATTATTTGATCAATCACGGTCTCCCTCTCCCTGCTGTACCCATACTCCTTTCATATATCTTCCATTCATCTCTTTTCCCTATTCTCGTCTGTCTCCATGTCTCTCTCTCTCTCTCCTTCTCCCTCTCTGTGCCCATACTCCTTTCATATATCTTCCATTCATCTCTTCTCCCTATTCTCGTCTGTCTGTCTCCATGTCTCTCTCTCTCTCTCTCCTTCTCCCTCTCTGTGCCCATACTCCTTTCATATATCTTCCATTCATCTCTTCTTTCCATTCTCGTCTGTCTGTCTCCATGTCTCTCCCTTTTCTTGCAGCTTGTGGATCTGATCAAAGCGAGAAGGACAGGTCGTGTTATTATTTCTCAGACAGCGAGTTAAACTTCACCTCGTCAAAATCGTCCTGCGAGAAACTTGGAATGCATCTTGTCTACATAGGCTCACAGGAAGAACAAAACTTCATGCAGAATAGCCTATCTGATAGTAATAATAATAAGAAGCATTGGATAGGTTTATTATCCAGTGTGACTTGGCTGGACGGTTCGAGTGTGACCTACTCCAACTTCGCAGATGATTCAGAGATTTTCGATGAAGGAGGGAAGTATTTCGCTATAGAACCAAAGCACTCAAACAAATGGAAGGTGGATGATAACAGTTGTGATGGTGATCACAAGCACTATTATATCTGCGAGAAAGAAGGAGGTGAATATATACCGATGATCCATAAAGCAGTTTTAACAACATCAGTTGATTCAATTCAATGTTAATGGGTTTTTCATGTGTTTTTTCAGTTATATACAGAAAAGTTCTTACATTCAGTTTATTCATTGCATCCAAGATATACACGTAGTTGTCTTGGATTTTTCGAAGCAATTTTTTTTTCTGCCTTGCAAGTCATTGATGATCAACAAATTATTTTACTGACGGATTCCAAGGAAAAGGTTTTATGCCTAATCTTCATCTTTTATTTTGAGATTTGTCATCCTTTTCATTGCAACTATCTCGCCATTTACTTCAACGTAAACAGGTTTCCAAACGAGTTCTGTACAGCAAACAACACCAGGCGCTGCCACTTCTCCCGAACGTTCAACCCAAACCACACCTAATCAAATGACGTCATCCGAAACATCCAGTTCGACTACTCAGACTGACAATGTTGTTACAACGAGTGGCTCTACGCAACCTTGGTCAACGACTGGAGATGGGATCAGTGAGACAACAAGCAATCCAGCATCAACGACACCAACATCACATGCATCCTCAACATCAACAACAGGGCAAGGATCAACAGATGCTGCTTCATTTACTTCTGAACAGGAAACCGACATCACTCCTGCAACAACGTCAACGCACACAACCCAGACAAAGTCGTCGGCTTCACGTCGCTCCTCTTCTCGGGACAGAGGTAACATTTTTATTTAATGCGTTCCAGTCTCCCCGCCTACATACACCTGTAAACATGGGTTATGTCTTTAGCAATTGGCGTTGTGTTGACTTACCTATACTACGCTAATTAAACCTAATATTTGCATTGGCTGTACGGTGTCACTATCTGAACACTGCGCGTCAAAGACCAATCAAATCACTGACGCAGTAACAATAACGCCTCGTGTGTCATTACAGAGATGTATAGGTTTACCCGTTACATTCATTACAGCGCCTCTGGGTATAACCCTACAACCTAAATGTTCAGCGACAAATAATTTGTCTAAAGGGTTATAATTCATTGCAGCTCTTTACTTTATCACTACTTCACAATGAATTTATTAAAAGTCAAACTCATATTTTGTATTTTATCTTTAACTTAATAACCTTTGAAACAGGTCACTCGAGCTCCAAAAACTTCCGACTACTGGCCAGCAATGTCGCCCACATCGATGCCTATGTGCTGTCATCATACACGGTTTCGTCCGTCATTGAATGCAGTCAGTTGTGTCTTGCCGATGTCCGTTGCTCGTGTTATACTTTCGTCGCCTGCGAGGGTTTGTGCTTACTCGGCGAAGAATGTCTGGCGACGTCTACATTTGCTTTTGAAAGGCGAACCGGAGCTAAATTCTATTCGGCACTTCTTGAAGATTAGGGCTGGTACTAGAAAGCACGTAGCTATGAATACGGGCGCCGCTAGACCACTTGCAAACTGAGGGTGGGGGTGGCAAAATAGTAATTTTCAAATAACCCCGGAACACAACAATTAGGAAACAAATATTTTGAAAGGTGCCAATTACAGAGATTTGTTTACAAAACTAGAAGAAATACAGTCGTCAGATAAACGAATTGGCCGACAACGGATACAAAAAAAAGATTTCAGAAAAGATGGGATGAACAAAAAGTAGATGTGTTGTTGTTTTCGTTGTGATTTGCAGACAATGCTAGAAAGGGGGAGGGATATGTTACCCCCCCCCCCTTTAGTAACGGCCCTTCTTATATAGCCATTTAGAGGCCATGTGCAGTGATTAATGATAGTGTGAATATAGTGTGTACATATTTCACTCCTGAATATTCTGCAGAGACGTTTATTTATAATCCACTATGTAAATAATCAGTAAGTATTAAATTAACACAGATTGGCAAAAATGATTCAAATATCGACTAAAAAGTAGAAGATAATTCACTTTTCATTTTTTACACCAGCGCAAGTGATTTTGTTCATCATAACATCAGGTCACTGTTAGTACCTTGCTTTGCAAAAAGTGGAGTAAAAGATTATTGTGTGTGTGGGGGGGGGGGGGGGGGGGGTCAGGAGGCTCACCAAAAATCTATATGGCTTTAAATGCGTTTGAGAACAAAAAAAGGAACATTCTACAGAAGGTCTTATGTCCCAATCACTCAGCCGCAACATGCTTAACAGAAATTTGCGACTTTTTCTGTGAGAACTTTGATGACGATAAATTTGTTGGCGCTGCATTCCTTGACCTTAGAAAAGCGTTTGACGCTTTACCCCATGACTTGCTTTTCTTAAAAATTTCGTACTTTGGAGTCGATGATGTAAAGTTGAAATGGTTTGAATCTTACGTAAAAGGCAGAAAGGTATATGTATTTTTTAAAGGAAAAATAAATGACCTTCTCCCCGTCCGAATAGGAGTCCCACAAGGATCCGTACTAGGACCACTTCTTTTGTGTATGTTCATGAATGGTATCTCGAATCTAAACTTTAATCCACATATATCACACTCTCACTTCATGCGGACGATGCAGCTGTATGTAATTCAGGTTTCGATACAAAGATAGTGCAGTCAATTTTACAATCAAAATAATGAGCTCAATGAATGTTTTTAAAATAATGGAATGATTATTAACTCAGACCAACAACAAAAAATCATCCTGTCGGCAAAGAAACACTTTTGATTTTCAGATATTTATGAGAGGTCAATTACTAAAAACTGTCATTAAACTTAAACACCTTGGTGTAATTCTCGAACACAATGTTAATTGGGCATGTCATGTTATGATGAAGTAGTTTGAAAGGAAATCTTTCGATCAATTGCATGTTTACGCAGGGTCGGACCCAGCCGGCGGCGAGGGCGGTGGCCCAATTAATGAGAAAATATTTAGTGGCGAAACACCCAGCGAATAAGCGGGGGTGGGGTAGGGGGGGGGGGGGCTAGTGCGCACTAATTTTGCCTTGCTCAACGACGGGGGGGGGTATGGTCAGGGGCTGGAGTCAGAGGTGGGGTCCGTCTTCTTTTTTCTTTTAACCTATTTTCGGGGCCAGGGGTAGGGGCCTGTGTATACGAAGAAGCTGTTATAGCTGCTGCCTGTCTTTTTGAACGCTCTTATATGTTTGGACTTTTTTCATTTTTCTTTGAAATTCATCGATTTTTATCAGAAACGTTCTGTGTCATCATTTTTATCTGCTTTTATCGATTCATGTGAGTAACTTTGATTCTGCTTGAAGACCAACTTTCCTAGTTTTAACTGTTTGATTTTTCTGAGTGAACATGTACAAACGTCGGATTCAACGCTCTCCTGCCCCGTGTAGTAGAGATACGTGTAAGTTTGGTGACCTTCAGTCACGCCATACTTCTCCGTGTGTATGCAATTAGCGATTCTTTTCGTTCTCGCTACACTGATTTTCCTTGTATTGACTGGCGCTATGTCATGTGACAAAGCTGTTACTGGAACAACCCTGCATAAATTACAATACAGTAATTCCGAACTAATACAGTTGCGTAAAGAAAGTGTTCATGTCTCCAGCGAAGTGCATCTGAATGTTTGTAATCTTGGTATACAACGTCGACGTGGACGTCGTGCTGGTAGAAAGATACGACGTCGCATTCAAGTTGTTAATCAATCTCATGAATTTAGTAAACGATTTGCCAATTCTTCGCTTCGATCTAGTACTTTGCAAGCTATTAACACCCATGGCAATGGCCAAAGAGGTTTTCTCCCATCGATCTTACTTGTTAATGCGCGGTCACTTTTAAACAAGTTTGATGATTTTGAAGCAACAATCTCCACGCAACACAAGTCTATACATGTCATAGCCGTGACAGAAACTTGGTTTACAGCTGATAAACCTGCTTCGTGTTACAATTTACCAATTTTTCATCTCTTTCATCGTGACCGTATTGCACAAAGAGGTAGAGAGGTGGCCCTCTACATTCGCGATGACATCAATTCTAGGGTAATATTTGAGGAGCATGTACCAGCTCATTAGGAAATCCTGTGGGTTAAACTGACTTCGTCAGCCAATGTTCGTTTGAAATCAACCATATATGTCGGTGTAGTTTATGCACCCCCTCGTTCACCTTACCAAAATGACATCATCGATCACATCATACGGATTAATGATGTTATTAATTCTACTGACAATGCTGCTATCCTTGTCCTGGGTGACTTCAACGATCTCCGCACAGAAATCATCGAGCAACACACACTGATGACACAACTAGTTAATCAACCTACTCGGGATAATGCAATCTTGGATAAAATCCTTACTAGTATTCCAGAACATTTCTGCGAACCCATTGTTAGCGCCCCAATCTCCAGCGGTGACCATCGAGTTGTTATTGTTCATCCACATGAATTGATTCAGTCCGATAGGTCACCAGATGTCAAGTTTAGACCTTTTCGCGATTCCTCGGTGCGCTCTTTTGGTCAATGGATTACCGTCCACCAGTGGGAAGAATTGTGTAATTTGGACGATCCAGATAATGAAGTCAACGTTTTACTTGACACCCTTATGAGTAAGTACAGACAATGCTTCCCTGAAATTACTGTAAAACGTAAGAGTAGGGACAAACCCTGGCTCAATAATATAATTAGACAATCCATCATAAAACGAGATGCTGCTTAAAAACAGGGAAGCATGGATACCTATCGAAAACTTCGAAATAAGGTTCAACGAAACATCAATTATGCGAAGTCGAGTTACTACAAAAATAAGATTGAATGTCTGAAACAGTCCGAACCTGGAAAGTGGCATCGCCAGATACGTTGTCTCGTTGGTTTCACCAAACAGCCTTTGAAATTTTCAAGTGAAAAACCTCAACAAGTAGCTGATGATTTGAATTCATATTTCACTGGTATATGTACGCAGTTACCTCCTTTGAATTTGTCAACATTACCTGCGTACCTTCCCGCGCCATCATATCACCCCCTGTGATCCGGGATAATGAAGTGTATGCTCGTCTCAAGCGTCTCAATGCTTCGAAGGCCGCTCATCCGAATGATATTCCTGTCCGCTTAGTTAAAGAGTTTGCCTTAGAGCTTTCCGCACCCCTTACCAAGATCTTCAACCATTGTCTACGCTCCGGATGCTTTCCCCGAAAATGGAAGAATGCCTCAGTATGTGCAATGCCGAAGGTTCCTCGAGCGTCTGAATTTTCTCAACTCCGCCCGATATCCATCACTTCTGTTTTTGCTAGAGTCTTTGAGAGTTTTTTGGCGGATTGGATAATGTCAGATTTGAAACCCCACATAGATCCTTCTCAATTCGGAAATATTAAAGGTAGCTCTGTTAATCATTATTTGACGAGCATGTTAGACGTCATCCAAAGTAATCTTGACAAACAGGGATGTCATCTAAACCTTTGCACAGTAGACTTCATGAAGGCTTTTGATTTAGTTAATCACAGAATTGCAATTGAAAAGCTTATTGGAATAGGTGTAGACGCCTCTATCCTACCAACTGTGTGCAGTTTTCTCAGCGATCGCTCTCAAACAGTGAGGTACCAGAGGAAAACCTCAACATCGTTGAACCTCACTTGCGGCGTCCCCCAAGGGACCAAATTGGGTCCGATCATTTTCCTCGTTATGGTGAACGATGCGGCCCTTACTACTGAGGATAGGTGGAAGTATGTGGATGACCTCAGTATGTTGGAAGTTGTTCATAAATCACAAGAAAGTTCCCTGCAAACCCACATCGATGCGCTGAGTGAATGGTGCAATGTGAATGGTATGAAGCCAAAACCAGAGAAATGCAAAGTCATGCGGTTTAGTTTTTTGAGAAATGCTCCACCGAAAGTCGCTTAGAATGGGTCGACTCACAAGTTCTTCTTGGAATCGCGATACAAGCGAATCTTAAATGGGATCGTCAAGTCCAGACCATGGTCTCTCGTGCTGCACGTCGATTGTACATCCTAAGCGTCTTGAAAAAGAAAGGTGCTAATGTAGAGGATTTATTGATCATCTATAAGTCCTATATTCGTCCATTGTTGGAGTTTGGATCACCTGTCTGGGGATCAAGTCTCACCAAGGCTCAGGTTGATGAACTTGAGCGGGTTTAAAAACGTGTCCTCCGCTGCATAACTTTCCCCAATGTTCTCTCGTACAGTAAGCAACTCATCCTGTATGGTCTCACTTCCTTGGAACTAAGAAGGAATGAGCTTCTCCTTCGTTTTGGTGAAGGTTTGCTCCAGTCTGATCGTTATCGTAACTTTTTGCCCCCTACTAGACAAACACAGTCCCGTACGCGATTACAACTTCGGAACTCTCAAAGTCTTGACATTCCATTTTGTAGAACGCAGAGATATAGACTATCAACTATCCCTTCTCTGTCAGTCATTTGAATTCCTCATTGTAATGCAGTATATCAACTATTTATTTATTTTTCTATTTATCTCTCTCACTGTTTATAGCTGTGGTACTTCTTTTTTGAGATTTCACGTAAATATGCAATGATCTTTAATGATTATCTATAATGCAGTTCACTTTAATATGCAAACTTATTTATCGTGGATATTCCCTGTTCTTTGATCTTATTTTTCACTATCTTATACTACCTTTATTCTTGTCTTCCCTCTCCCCCTCATTTCTTCTATTCGTATCTGTTTCCTCTCTATTGTTTATAAGATGCATGATTTTTCTTTTCCTTAAATGTCATTAGTTTTGAATTCGTCATTGTAATGCAGATATATCAACTATTTATTTATTTATCTATTTATCTCTCTCACTGTTTATAGCTGTGGTACTTTTTTGAGATTACACGTAAAAATGCAATGACCTTCAATGATTATCTATAATGCAGTTCACTTAATTTGCAAATCTATCTATCATGGATATTCTCTGTTCTTTGATCTTATTTTTCACTATTTTATACCCCCTTTTTGCTTGTCTTCCCTCTCCTCCTCTTTTCTTCAGTGTTATACTCATATTACTTTACCTTGTGCAATATCTTTTTGATAATATTATCCTTGTACTTTTAGGTTGTTACATTCCGTGCTTTCTCATGTTACTCATGCTTTGTGTGAAACCCCTTCTCCTTCCTCTACTCTTGGGTTCTCATCTTTTTCTTTTTTCTTTCTTCTTTCTTACCTTTTTCCTCAGCTATCATCACCTTTTCCTTCTTTTTTTAAATTTTAATTTTCTTCGTTCTTCACACAATACATAATAAGGTGTTTGTTTTGCTTTTCTTCTTTGTCTTACATGTACTTTGATACTTTGATAGTAACAGTAAATATGACTTCTCTTCTTTTTTTCTTTTTTCTTTTTTTAAACCGACATATAATCATTTTGAGTTACAAAATTATTTGCATTGAACTTTGATGTGTTGCGGAATTGGCATAACTATACTTTTTTCACTTTAACGATTTTTTTTAAATTTTTTTATAAATGACGTTGATATATTATATTGTCAAACATTTACATGTACTTTGATAGTAACAGTGAATATGAATATGACTTCTCTTTTTTTTTTTTTTTTTTTTTTTTTTTTTAAATCTGTTATCTTTACTTTTTAAATCATATTTCAACTTGAGGTGCACTTGGCAGAGATTCTTCTCTCTTTCTATTTGTCTTGTTCTACTCATTCCCTCTTAATGCCTCTCCTCCAATCTTTCGAATACTCCCTGATCAACTTTCTTTTTTCTTCTTCCTTCTATTCCTCTTTCTAGTTCCGTCTTTCTCTTTCTCTTTCTCTCTCTCTCTCTCTCTCTCTTTCTCTCTCTCTCTCTCCTTCTCTCTCTTTCTCTCTCTCTCTCTACTTTTTTGATGACACAGAAGGTTTTTAATGTTTTTAATATTTGTAATATATTTAAATGTTAACGTAATATTTGTAATATATTTAGATTTTGATGTAATATTCGTAATATAGTTAGATTTTGATTTAATGTTTGTAATATATTTAGATTTTGATGTAATATTTGATTCTCATTTTGTTTCAATATGCATGATTTACGTTTTGTCATTCATATTTTGATCGTTTATTGTGTTGTATATATATATACTTTGTTAATTGAATAATTTCAGCTTCCCAGCTGCATGTTCTTTTATTTCAATAAACCGAATCAATTTCAATTTCAATAAAAAGCAAGTCTTGTTAACTAATACAAATTTGAAACAATTGTATTTTACACTCATACTTTCGTAAATTTACTTTTGTTGTACTGTTTGGGGCTCTTTAACATAAAAGGATATATTGAGGATAGAAAGATGTCAATACAAATACGCTTTAATGCTTTTGAATGCTGACTATAATACACCATCATTTGGTTTTCTTCACTCTCTTAAATGGCAGCCAATTGAACAAAGAATAAGCTTTCATTTTTTGTTATGGCGTACAATTTAGTGAATAAGCTTGCCCCGCAATACCTCTTTAATCTATGTACTATAGTATCTAAACGTAATGTCGCCTCTTGTACTCGATATATCATTTCTTACCAATAATACCTACCCAAACCAAGAACTGAATAAAGAAAATCCTCCTTCTCATATACTGCAAGGGAACTTTTTAATTCACCAGCAATGCTTGTTTAAATATCACCGACATTAGATATATTAAACAAAACTACGGCTACAACAGTCTATTATATGATATCGCAATAACTAAAGCCAATTGATTTTATTTTATATTAACAAGTTCTATATAAATCTATCATAACACTGCTGTACATTTATGCTTTAGTTGCCATGTATTTAATGTATTTATTTGTTTGTTTTTTATGTAGTATTTTAACTTTATACATTGTAATATCCACTTGATACAGGACCCCTTTTGTAAAGCAGGCCTTGCGGCACTGAATAGGGCTACCCTGTGTTTTTAAAGAAGACTAAATAAATAAATGTTTGCTTGCTGTTGATCTGAGACAAATTGTACGAGCCTCATCGCAGGTCTTTCTTTAATCTTTATTCAACTGTTTATCAATACAATTCTCTTGAAAAAAATTAATCTGTTTTCAGTAGTTGTTATTTGAAAAGAATATATAATAATAATAATAATAATTATCCTTGCTTATATAGCGCCTAACACTGTCTTCCTATGCAGAAGTCTCTAAGCGCTCTACAATAATGCAGCATAATATATAATCATAATATCTGTTGTTTGTGCGTTAAAGGACTGCTTAATCAGCCTTTTGTGAAACAGCAAGAGATAGAGAGAGAGAGAGAGAGAGAGAGAGAGATAGAGAGGGAGAGAGAAGGAGAGAGGGAGAGAAGAAGAGTGGGGAATGCAAAGTTACGAATATAAAAAAAAGTTTGATTGCACACCAATCAGAATAATCATTAGACTTGTCACTAGAAAACAATAAATTACATAACTGCAAAGCATGTCAAAAGAGGAAAGAAATATCCAGAAATTAATTAGCAGGACGGAGGGGGGGGGGGGGGGGGGCGAGGGGGGGGGGGGGGATTAACTCCCTCCTGACAGGGGAGATGGAATGTACCTTTAATACCAGCCCCACAATTCAATTCAATTCAATTCAAGGTTTATTAAAAACATGTGTCGCAGCCCAATGGCTGAATTGGTCATGTGTACAATTAAAAACATTCTTGGGCAGCAAAAACAAGAAAAAAGACTATAACAGGAAGTCAGGAAAACGGAGAGGAGAAACATGAAGGAAAGAAGTAAAAGAGGAAGTTGTAGAAAATGCATGTACATAAAAAAATATATAAATTGCATACATGTATTTTTAAGAGAGTCATTAAGACAATATACGAATATAAAACATAGAAAAGAACATTATTCTTTTCATAACATTGTTGAAGTTTGTTATTGCAAGTATTTGTGTTATTGCTTAGAAAAATGATATCATAAAAAGAAAACAATTATTGCACTCTAACATTCCTTTTCCTTCAGATATAAAGTGGCTATTGAAGGGAAAGGAAAGGAATTTTGTAATTATGGTTTGTAATTATCTTACGGAGAGTAAAAATCAGGAAACTTCAACATCTGTGAAAAGAGTATAATACAAATAAAAAAATGTATATTAATTCATCCATTTTGATCAATTGGGCTTGGCTTTATTGAGAAGATATGCGATCGACAAAGTAAGGTATGGGGCTATTTCGGAAACGATTGGTTTTGCACTTGAACTGTTGATATCTGGATGCATGGCGTAAGGAGATGGGTATGTTTTTCCGGAGAGGTATCCAGATACTACATGTTGGGTGTTTAGCTATGGATGTAGCGAAATCCAGACAAAGCTTTACCCTTCTGGATTCAAGCGTTGAAAGATCACATATTTGGCAAGCATTGGTATAATTTGTGTATCGTGGACCCAGCATGATTCTACATACTCTTTTTTGAACTTGCTCCAAGCTTCTTATTTGTTTCTGGGTAAGCCCACCATTAAAAACGGGGGTACAGTATCCCATAACAGGACGAATGTAGCCCGTATATACCAGTTTCAAATCAGCTAAAGACAGTCCATATCGTTTCAGAAGCCTAAACATATACAACTTTCTGTCACATTTTTTGAGGATTTCAGTGACATGGAGATCCCATTTCAGATTGGATTGTACAATGATACCAAGAATTTTGACGGATTGGAAGTTTTGCAGGGGTGAGTCATCATTATATAAAGCTGACATGGCAGGGGGATTTTGGGAGAATGTCACACTTAGTGAAAAGCACTTTGAAGGATTTAACTTCATGTGATTTTGACAGGACCACTGACCCAAACTGTAGAGGACAGCTGTTAAGTCAAAGGGATCGGTTACTTTACGACATTCCAACAAAGTAAGATCATCTACGTATTTATAACAATCGATTGGTATGTTTTCATAAGCATCGTTGATCATCACTAGTTAGAGGATTGAGCCCAATTTAGGTCCTTGGGGACTTGGGGTACACCAGCATAATTAGGTAAGTATTGAGATAGAGTGCCTTGGTATTTGACACACTGTTGACGGTGTTCCAAAAAACTAATAATCCATTCAATGATGCATGGCCGTACATTGAGTTTGATCAATTTTCTAATAAGAATGTTATGATCCAGCCTGTCGAAAGCTTTGGTGAAGTCGGTACACACAACAGTGGATAAGCTCTTGCTCTTTTCACCATTTTCATAGAGATTGTGGAGTAAAATGATGGAGACAAACTCCAAGTTCTTTTCTTCTTCCTGGGTAGTCAAACAAGGGGGCTGATGTTAACTTGATTCTATGTTGGATACGCCATTGCTTGCTCCTCAAAAAAAGTTCTTCAAAAATCTATTTAACTCTTCAGGACTTCTTTAGAAACTTTTGCAACCGAAAATATTGACAAAAGCAAAATCAACTGTTTTGGATAAAAGGGTCCCGGCTTTGCTCATTTGTTTAGTTTGCAGTATAGAAGGATCTATTGATTTGAGTCTATCGTGTGTTAATATCCTTACTGCCGCAATTAAGGTAATTTTACATGACTATTGCTCGCAGTAGAAGCTATCAGTTAATTGTGCATTGCCTTATTCCCCTTGCTGTTCCCCTCAGATAAAAAAAAAACACAGGCACATGCAAAAAAATTGTTTCTACTAATGTAATGGAGAAGGGGAGGAACTACGGCACAGAAGGAAACAACATTTAATTACCACCATTATGGAAGAGAAGGGGAGGGAGGAGAGGGGGGGGGGGGGGGGGGGGTCTGTCCCATGTCAACCAAAGGTTTAACTTCTCTGTCTCAATAGAATAATATTTTTAAAAATGAATCCTTCGTGCTCAGAAATAAAAAATAATAATAATCTAAAGCATAATGCACTAGTTTTGCCAGGAGGGATTAGACCTCCCTGCGTGGTCACTGGCTTATCTCATCAAATCAGCTCTAAATTAACATACGAAAAAAAAAGGGCCATGGGGAACCAACATGTACAGATTAGCCATTGTTGGCTATATAGAGGGCGCAAGTAGCTACAAGTAGCACAGTCCCGATTGAATGTCCAAATACAGTGTACTATGCACTAGCGTCCAGCAGACTTCCTTCGTTTGAAAATGGCTGAATGACAGGATGAATGTAAGTAGGCACGGGTAATCGACAGTTTCAACTACTTGTGAATGCCCTTGTGGTAATTATTATATGTATAGATAATCTGTGTATGTCCTGATGGGCAATGCACTGCACACAAACTGATAACATGTTATATCATATATATTACTAAACAATACGAAATAATATAAAATGACTGCATTAAAAGAAATAAAACAAAATGACTGCATGCATATACCTTGATTAAGGAAATCACGTTTCTTGTGTATCCATGATGAATGGAAATGTCGCTTATTGCAATTCACTCATACAGATTAAATCATTACAGTATAATGGTGCAAATTCATCAGGAGGTCATGGGTCATACAAGACAATAAAAAGTAATACTTGACAATCACAGGCTCATATTTTGTACAATATATAGGTAAAGAGTTGATTTTAAACGAATATCATTCTCTATCCAAAAACATTTTCTATCTTTCTTCCATCTGATACTTCCATATGTAACTCGAATGAACACGTTACGAAATTGACTGCACATTCGCGAATTGTAATGCCCGAGAGCACTTTTCATCTCCTGCCGACGGAGTTGAATGAATTTTGGCGCATGCGCCATACGGACTGAATTTGAATGATAAAAATGCGGCAATCCGTGTTCGATACGATGGAATGACTGAAGTGCATTTTTGAAAGACAGTCTCCGCCCAATATGGTGCTTGCACTAAATTGAATGAATAGAACGATTTATCAAATGGACTGAAAACAATGGAAATTGACCGGGAAAACTTATATCATCCTCACGTCTTCATATATTTGTGTATAACTTAGATTGCTTTTCTCCTGCTCCTTCTCTCTATTCTCTCTTCAAAGTCGTTGCATCGCCCCCTTTTCTCGTTTGTATCTTTGCCTATGTTTATATCTAAAACTGTATTTGCTTTTTAGTGTTTCATGTTTCTTGTATACTATCCTTGAAAAACAAAATTCAGCTACTCCTCCGTCTTCTCCTTCTGTTCTCATTTCCGTTATTCCGTGAATCAGGTGGTCCATAATTACGTTCTCTCTAATCTGCTCTCTCCCGCTAATTTCTCTCTCTCTCTCTCTCTATCTTTCGATCAAACTCCCTCTCACCCACGCACACACATTCTCCCTCTCTCTCTCTCTCTCTCTCTCTCTCACACACACATACACACATACACACTCTCTCTCTCTCTCTCCCTTTCTCTCACTCTCTCTCTTACTCTTTCTCTCTCCACACCCCATGTATCTTTTCGAGAATGAGATTCTGTTTCCTATGACTAGATAGGTAAAACCATTCCTACTTGGCATCCTTGTCAATCATCAAGCGGAAACCATATTCAGTTTTAATTGGATTGGTAATGAGATAAAATATAATTGATATCGAAACGCCTCGACCGATTAAAAATCCATTATTAATCATGCGTATTTAGTTAATACACTGACACACTGCAACGTGCGTGGTACACAATCAAACGTAGAATTACTTTGGTGCATACAACGCTAAATTAAATTGAAGTGAATTGAAGTAAAAAAAAACAGGAAAAGGATGGGTATTATTTTAGCATATGATGTTACGTGTACTTCAGTATTGATGCAACCGTGCGCGTAGACACGAGGCGTTTGTAGGCGTTGAAGATTTTGCTTGCTTGAAAAAAAAAATCCTCGGAAACCTCCTCTCTGAAAATGGCACTACCGAATTGAATCGAAGAGTAGCCTGTCGACAGGGCAGCTGTTTAGACAGCCACAAACCTTCAAACAACAATGCTTATTATCCAAATGTATTATATCTTGTTTCTTTTGAAAATCAGAGTACATTTAATTGGACCTTCGTGCTATATTTTACTGGTCTTCGATTTGCAATGCTTTGTCGAGTAGAGGGACCTCCTTCGAATTCGGTAATTAAAACATAAACCCTCTTCTTCCCTGGCAGCCAACAGTTGCACTCCGAAGACTGCTTTAACGAAATTGCATTTAAGATCCTTTTGCTAATCCAACCACATTGGACACGATCGCAAAGACTTTTGTTAAAAATCAACCTTGGGCAATTACAGTAGCCTCGTCCATCATTGTTCATAACAGATTATTATAACAGATCTGGAATACGCCTTTGCACACCACGAACCCAACGTGCACGTTTCCGAAGATCCTTTATCCCCGACTCCATTCATCTTTTCAATTCCAAAGCAAAACGTGTTTGATTACTATGAACCTACCATGTAATGTATCAATATAAATGTATATGCCATGAATACTGCATCCAACTATTTACTAACGTTTGAGCCAGTAACTACAATTTATGTGTCATCAAGAAACTTAACAATAATAACGATGCCGTATGTGTGTCATAATAAGTAAATAAATACAATCTCGTAATAATAACTAAAAAATCTAAATTATTCTGACAAAAAAAGAAAAAGGAAAAGAAGTTAACTGAGCAAAGACAAGTTTTTGCAGACTGCACATGGACTCCTTAACTGAATTTTTTTTTAATAAATGTAACCTTGTTTCATTGTTCATCTAAATCTGTTTGACAGTATAATGTAAGTTGATAGAAAAAGATAATAATCATTTTCAGCCTACCGTACTCAAATTGTATTTTCTCTTAGAAGTTTTGCATAGCCTTGTGACATGCATATACCAATAGTCGGCTGTTAGTTACTAATTGTAAATGTGAACAGTTTAGTCATTTACACCAAGGGAAGTTCTTGCGGTCTGCATTTTATATGTCCATGTTGTGACTTATGTTCATTTTAGACCCAACAGTATCACAGAACCATGATGCTATAATGAGAACGACATTAAGTGCACACAAAGTAAACACTTATGAGCACGTAGAACAGCAAAGAAAAAAAAAATAATAATTATACAAAAATCAGATGGGATATAAGGAGTGCAAACTGCAGGATCAAAAGTTTTAATGCCAAATGCTAACCAATGTATGAGTGCAAATGGTGACACCAATATACGCCATGTCTAAATTCTTCAACAAAATATATTGTGAAAATGACTAATGGACACAGGAAATATGTATTTCTTTCATATTCAACCTATCCACACTATGTATGGGTCGAAATATCACAGATTGCAGCGTGAGTACATGTACAATCTATATGAAAGACTGACTTGTCACTGGGAAATGTTCAACTTCAATTATAGCAATCATTTAGTTGCTACATGTATTTTTTCCCCTTTAAGCCGAAAAAAGGGGCCATCATGATGAATATAAATTCAAGAAATAGATTAATAAAAAAAAAAATTAAAAATAAATAAAAGAAGAAGGGAAAAAAATCAAACTAACAAAATATCTTGCATTTACATCTCTATGGAATTGAACATTTCCTAAACATTTGTGTGCCACCAATAAACCTAAATGCATGACAATACTGTTACGTATTGCCTTTTTTTTTTTTTTAATCATGCGCTTTGATTGCATTTGTATTTTTTGTCTATTGACATGTTTATTTTCATTCAATCGCAACATTCTATGTAAAGTTGATTCATTGAAACATTCTGTTTGACAACTTGGCAACAATATAGGCCTATACAATAATCGCCAGATCTCATTGTACCATACCATTTTAACATAATGACATAAGAGCGTCTAAGTTATGTACCCCTTATCATGTACAATCCTTTTATGTACAGTAATAATTGTTCTCTGATATCATGGCTCCAAAAATGCACTTCATTGAATGTATGATGTTTTGGTACGACATTTGGTTTGCAAGCATACATAACAAATTCCAGTTGAAGTTATTATACATGTAATTACTTGGCGAGAACAGGTTACACCTGTATTACGTCATTCTTTTTCGTATTACGATTGATACATTCAACATACATTGTTTATGATAATGTTGCTGTGATGTTGTCTCCCTTCCTTTCCGTCAACGGCGAAACATTCTTTTCCCCAATATCTAAATGCAATCTCAGTTATTTTTCCCTCACTGTCTCGGTTTTTATGCATTATGTGTAGTCATTTATATTGACTAAAATATTATGTATACATGAATACCTATACCCTTTTTGTAATTCATGGATTTTCAACGTTGGGCATAGTAGTGTGATGTTCGGGTTGCATGTTATTAGGGAGTGGGCTGCAGTATTTGGAGGTCCGGTTTGCATGCTATGGCTGTTGCTATGTCGGACAATTAATTTGCTTGACTGACGTGGCGGCGACCGATGTGTGCGGCCCGCATTCCGGGTGCTGTGTTCCATTCAGGTTGATCGAGTCTCGTTGTTTAGAAAAATTTAAAGATCTGTTCATGTATAATGAAAGCCCACCATTATGTTCGTATAATGTTTAACCAGACAAAAATGCTCAATTTAATCATGAAATGCAACCGTCCTTGCACTGCTATTGCTTCTCATTTGTTAAAGCGATAAACCGCCCCAGATTTGTTTTTCCATACTGAACAAATTGCTTCTGTTTGATTTGGTTTGTAGTTGTATACTGCGTATATGACTAGTTGTCCTAATAATGCCGATCTCTTCCCCAATATTTTTCCAAACACTCTCTATACAGTATAACCAGAGCCAGCCCAGCCCATCCTTCACACATGTTATGCCAACAGAGATTCATAGTACGTGTTTGTATCCATTTTTTTCTTTTTCATCATCATCATTATCATTATGTGTCTTCTCTCTTCCTTCTACATTCGGACGCTACTATTTCCTTACTCCTCTATTATGTCTCCTTGTTCACGTTGATAACGCCTTTATTTTCTCTCAACAGTATTACTTCGTATTGCCTAATGTCAACAAAGAGAGAGTATTTCTAAACCCATGATGATGTCTAATTTCGATAATAGGCAATCGATGCCTTTTCAAATGCTTGGTGATGACGATTTCTTTGATTTACATCGACCTTCTCAATCTGACGATGCGTCGCATACTTCTGTTAATTCGTATGATAATTTTATAAGGGATAACACTAACGTTTCATCTGCAAATTTAGAGTTCGATTTCGATTTTGATGACCCTGCCCAACGTGGAATTACTAACTACATAACCATCAATCAATTTTGTAATGTTTCGAAAGATTTCCAAAATAATTCATTTTCCCTACTTCATTTAAATATCAGAAGTTTGAATAAGCACTTCGATGACCTTCTTTCACTAATAGATAAACCCATGTCAAACCCACTTTCCCTGATTGGCCTCACAGAAACTTGGTTAAATTACGATTCAAACCACCCATTTCATATCAATGATTATGAATTCATTAATAAAAATAGACAAAACAGAGTTGGTGGTGGAGTTGCACTCTACATTCGTAAATCACTTAAATACACTATTTTGAATGAAATCTCAGTTTGTAATGCTATTGTTGAATCCCTTTTTATTGAAATTGTGATTCCTGGTAATAAGAATATCATCGCCGGTGTTATTTATAGGTGTCCTAGCTCAAATACTCTAGAATTTTTACAATATTTGTCAAATTTGTTAAGAAATGTCAACTTTGACAATAAAGACTTCTTCTTGATGGGAGATTTTAATATAGACTTATTGAACCATGAACATAACAGGGCTTCTCAAGAATTTCTGGAATTAATTTTATCCGCCTCTTGCTTACCACTTGTATCTAAGCCAACGCGTGTTACAAATACATCTGCTACTTTAATTGACAATATTTTTTCTAATGTCATTCCGCATCCAGATTCCTATATAATTCTTTCGGACATAACTGATCACTATCCTATTGCACTGCATTATCAACTGGGTCAATCGATTAATACTAATAATTCTTCAACTTACAGACGTAAAGTTAATGAAGAAAGTCTGGCACACCTTGGAATTAATCTGGAAAATTATGATTGGTTGTGTGTGCATACTAATAAAGACATTAATAGTTCATATGAACATTTTGTCCATATATTAAACAATCAGTTGGACATCAATATGCCGAAACAAAAAGTCAAAACCAGTTATAAAAAAACACCTAAACTTCCATGGATTTCAAAGTCTCTTCTACGCTCAATTAATCGGAAAAATAATCTCTTTTATAAATACAAAATAAAAGGTACTGAGAAATCTAAACTGAAATATACATCCTATAAAAACACATTGACTAAAATCATTCGCCTAGAAAAGAGAAAATACTTTGTAAATCGTTTGGAAATGTTTAAACACGACATGCAAAATACCTGGAAAGTTATTAAACAAGCGATGAATTTGACTAAAGGAAGATCTGACATAAATAAAATCAAGTATAACAATGAAACTGTTGAAAATTCCAAAGATATTGCGAACATTTTTAATAATTACTTTTCCTCAATCGGTAACAATCTCGCCGAAAATATCCCCCCATCAAACAAAAATTATACTGACTTTTTAGGCCCCGCTAATCCGAATTCTATTTTTTTCTTTCCGACAAATAGACAAGAAGTCCTTAATATCGTCTATAATCTACAAAATAAAACAAGTTCTGGCTTCGATGGAATTAGTAATGTTATTTTGAAAGCCATTATTCCTTTTATTGTCGACCCATTAGTCCATATATTCAATTTATCATTACTGCATGGTGAATTTCCTGATTCCATGAAACTAGCAAAAATTATTCCCCTATTCAAAAAAGGTGATAAACTTGAAATAGGTAATTACAGGCCAATCTCCTTGTTATCTTCATTTTCCAAAATCTTGGAAAAAATAGTATTTACTCGAATGATTGCTTTCCTGAAGAAATATGATATTTTATCCAACTTTCAGTTTGGTTTCAGGGAAAAACATAGTACTGTTCATGCTTTAATGTCTTTTGTTGAAAAAATTGCCCATTCAATTGACTCGTCTTCTCACACAGTGGTATTTTCCTGGACTTCTCCAAGGCCTTTGATACGATAAATCACGAAATTTTACTTTACAAACTCGCCAATATTGGTGTCCGTGGAAAGGCCTTGGAGTGGTTCAGGAGCTACCTTTCTAACAGAAGACAATTTGTGTTTTTAAATGAGCAGGCATCTGATTTTAAAAATATTACTTGTGGTGTTCCGCAAGGGAGTCTTTTAGGCCCGCTATTGTTTATTATTTATATAAATGATTTTCATAAATCATCCAATGCTATGTCATTCATTTTATTTGCTGATGATACTAATTTATTTTTTTCACACAGTGATCCAAATATTATTGTTGATGTAATTAACGCAGAGTTGCGAAAAATATTAGAATGGATTAGAGCTAATAAATTGTCATTGAATCTCTTGAAGACGAACTACATATTGTTCAGTAACTCCTTAACATCATTACCCACTGATATTATTCTTGACAACACCCCTCTTGAGCAAGTTTCTCATACAAAATTTTTAGGTGTTGTGGTTGATAGTAAACTATCCTGGAAACTCCACGTTGAAAATATTTGTAAAACTATATCTCGCAATGTTGGTATCATTAACAGACTTAAATCACACCTTCCACAACGATCTTTGCTTATGCTTTATTCTTCTCTTATTTTACCATACTTAAATTATGGACTTCTGCTTTGGGGAAACACGTACCAAACATTGGTGGAAAAAGTTTTATTACTACAAAAGAAAGTCATTCGTATCATATGTAATGCTCCTTTTCTTGCCCATACGGATCCGCTGTTCCTTGAACATAATATCCTAAAAATTAACGATCTATACTTATTACATCTAGGTGAATTTATGTATAAATTCAATTCTGGTACTCTTCCATTTGCGTTTCACGATATGTTTAAACAAAATCGTACATTTCATAAATATCCCACAAGACAGTCAGAAGAATTTCATTTACCTTTTTTGAGAACATTTTTCGCACAAAAAACATTCATCTTTGAAGGCCCTAAATTTTGGAATACTTTGCGTGTTGATTTGAAAAACTCCCCTTCTCTCTCAGTCTTTAAAAGAAATCTAAAGAAATCTTTACTGGCCCCGTACAAAACCTAGCTCCTTGTTATATTGCCTGTGTATATTATATGCAGGAATTTTCATGATTATTACTATTGTCATTATTTTAATTATGATCATTATTGTTGAGATTGTATTATGTTCTCCAGAGAACTCGTCACCACTCGTTTACCAAGTACTTCCTCTCATTGAACTGTTCTTCTTTTTTTGAAAATTTGATCTTGCGCGCAACCTTCATTCTGTTTGTTATCACCTTTCATCTATTTCTGTAGTCCACATGCAAACCTTTTCTCTTTACTGTATCCCTTCTCCTCTCACACTCTCCTTGTTTTCTTTGTACATTGTTCGTGTTATGCGTATTGTTTTGTTTCTCCTTTTGTGTCCTCTCTGTTGGCAATTATCCTTATTTTACTCATGTAACTTACTATTATTGAATACTACCACCCGAGGGGTCCACGATTTACAAGCATCGCTTCACAGTGGACCTCTCCGTTTCCAGCTTAACATTAATAAATTATTTTAAGCAGCAATATTTCTTGATATTCAAATATGTAATTCTGTTAAATTCATATTTTGTATTGCATGGTTACTACTTTGATTGTTTATTGTAATGATATTTCTATGAATACTGTATTCTTTTGCTGGAAATGAGAAAAAATAAAATTGAATTGAATTGAATTGAATTATACTACTGAAAATGGTAATCGATAATAATAATAATAATAATAATAATAACTAGAAATGCAATCGTGTCACAACGATGTGCGTGCAATGACGCCATGTTTCTACGTGTCAAAAGAATGAGCTTCTCTCGGACTATCCAGAGCAATTTGTACGAAGTCTATAGCTTCTGTGATATTGGAGATAGGTAGGGCGAAAGAAAGGCCTCAACGGTGACCTTGATGGGATGGTAGTGACTATGCCTACGAAGTTTGAAAGAAATTGGGATAGGGGAAAGAACGTAGAGAGGGCTCGCAAGCACTGCGTGCAAAAACCATTGGGATTTGGTGCATGTTCCTCATTGCAATATAGATCGTTCTGGGGGCCAATAGCGTGAACCCGATATGCCCCATAGACAATCCGTGTAATGCATGGGCGGAAAACGTACAGGATCTGTATTACGACCGGAGTTAAATTGTTTTTTCTCTCTCTCTTTATGTCTCTTTATAGGCCGTATTTGGTATCACTAGAAAGAAAATGTCATGGTTGTTATTGTAAACCACTCTCTTTTTTTCTATGATAATCCTATCGAAACACGTGATGTAAAATAGATTTATAGTACAAAATGGCGTCTTTAATGGCCCCCTTGACCAATTTCAAAAATTCGGCCACGAGGTGCCCTGCGTACTGCAACTCTAAATGTCACTGCAAAATTTCAAGGAAAAAAAAGGATGTTTAGGGGGCGAAAAAAAGTCTGAGAAATGACGTCTTAGCCGATACGTGTTATAATATTGGGCGGAAACTCGGCGGAAATCGTATAGTGACCCTTATTCAAATGTGATTTACTCAAAATTTTCTGTGTGAACATATACCATACTTGGTATCATTCGAAAGGGCACTTCATTGCGGTCAATTTCACACCATTGTCATCTGCGCGCAATGTACTGCACGCATTATAGGCGCTATTACGTAATGCATAGCAAATTCATCATTTTTGGCGATAACTTTGCGCTGACATATTCGAATTTTACCAAACTTGGCAGACGGTTGTCACGTATATGGATACATATGTCTGCCAAGTTTCATTAATGTAGGTATAAAGATCGCTAATTTAGAGCAATTTGAAGTTATTTCTCAATTTTCTTAAAAATGGCGAATTTGGAGGGCATTTTTCTCAATGTCGGTCAGTGTTAGGGTATATAATTTTGTATATGGCTGGAAAGGGCATATCTTCAAGTATCTAAATCCAAAAAAGGGTACGGGTCTGCCAAGCCATAATGGAGATACGGCCACAGAAAGAAATCCCATTCCCAGATCTTTAGAGGGCGCTATTTATGTTTTGCATAGCCATTGGAGCGTGAAATTTGGCATGGCTATGTGCAATTATGAGATAAGGATACTGTGAGATTTAAATACAAAACGGAATTTATATGAGAAAGTTATGGCAGTTTTAGATTATTTAGGGGTCCATTTTTCAAGAATTTTAGAGATTTTTGACGGAGTCGGTTTCTGATGTGAATTTTGAGTACGAAGATGGCATTTTGAAGGTCAAGTGATACGTCGCAGATAAAAGAACATCTCTTAGACTATCTAGAGAAATTTGTTAGAAGTTTGTAGGATCTAGGATAGTGGAGATAGGAAGGAAGATAGAAAGGCCTTAAAATGGACCAGAAACGGACAAAATGGCGCCTGGACGTTTACGCATGAGTGATTTCAGAAAACGAAAAAGTAAGTGACCTGGATGGGATGCTAGAGATGATACCTACGAAATTTGAAAGGAAATGGATATGATGAAGGCACCTAACTAGGAATAACAAGCACTATGTGCAAAACGAATGTGATTTCCGGACGAGGAAAACAAGGAGGAAAATACTAGAAATGCAATCGTGTCAGAACGATGTGCGTGCAATGACGCCATGTTTCTACGTGTCAAACGAAAGAGCTTCTCCCGGACTATCCAGAGCAATTTGTACGAAGTCGGTAGCTTCTGTGGTATTGGAAATAGGTAGGGCGAAAGAAAGGCCTCAACAGTGACCTTGATGGGATGGTAGTGACTATGCCTACGAAGTTTGAAAGAAATTGGGATAGGGGAAAGAACCTAGAAAGGGCTCGCAAGCACTGCTTGCAAAAACCAATGGGATTTGGTGCATGTTCGTCATTGCAATAAAGATCGTTCTGGGGGCCAAAAGCGTGAACCCGATATGCCCCATAGACAATGCGTGTAATGCATGGGCGGAAAACGTACAGGATCTGTATTATGACTGGAGTTAAATTGTTTTTTCTCTCTCTCTTTCTGTCTCTTTATGGGCCGTATTTGATATCATTAGAAAGAGAATTTCATGGTTGTTATTGTGAACCACTCTCTTTTTTTCTTTGATAATCCTATCGAAACACGTGATGTAAAATAGATTTATAGGACAAAATGGCGTCTTAAATGGCCCCCTTGACCAATTTAAAAAATCCGGCCAAAAGGTGCCCTGCGTATTGCATCTCGGAATGTCATTGCAAATTTTCAAGGAAAAAAAAGGATGTTTAGGGGGCGAAAAGTAGTCTGAAAAAATGACGTCATGGCCGATAAGTGTTATAATCGGGCGGAATTCGTATAGTGACCCTTGTTCAAATGCGATTTACTCAAGATTTTCTGTGTAAACATATACCATACTTGGTATCATTCGAAAGGGCACTTCATTGCGGTCAGTTTGACACCATTGTCATCTGCACGCAATGTACTGCACGCATTAAAGGCGCTATTACGTAATGCATAGCAAATTCATCATTTTTAGCGATAACTTTGCGCTGACGTTATTAAAATTTACCAAATTTGGCAGACAGTTGTCACGTTTATGGATACATGTGTCTGCCAAGTTTCAACGACGTAGGTATAAAGATCGCCATTTTAGAGCAAGTTGAAGTTATTTCGGAATTTTCTTGAAAATGGCGAATTTGGAGGGCAATTTTCGCAAATTTGGTCAGTGATAGGGTATATAATTTTGTATATGGCTTGAAAGGGCATATCTTCAAGTATCTAAATCCAAAAAAGGGTACGGGTTTGCCAAGCCATTATGGAGATACGGCCACAGAAAGAAATCCCATTCCCAGATCTTTAGAGGGCGCTATTTATGTTTTGCATAGCCATTGGAGCGTGAAATTTGGCATGGCTATGTGCAATTATGAGATAAGGATACTGTGAGATTTAAATATAAAACGGAATTTATATGAGAAAGTTATGGCAGTTTTAGATTATTTAGGGGTCAATTTTTCAAGAACTTGAGAGATTTTTGACGAAGTCGGTTTCAGATTTGATTTTTGAGTACGAAGATGGCATTTTGAAGGTCAGGTTATACGTCGCAGATAAAAGAACATCTCTTAGACTATCTAAAAAAAATTGTTAGAAGTTTGTAGGATCTAGGATAGTGGAGATAGGAAGGAAGAAAGAAAAGCCTTAAAATAGACCAGAAACAGACAAAATGGCGCCTGGACGGTTATGCATGAGTGATTTCGAAAATCGAAAAAGTAGGTGACCTTGATGGGATGCTAGAGACTATGCCTATGAAATTTGAAATGAAAAGGACATGAGGAAAGCACCTACCTAGGAATAACAAACACTACGTGCAAAACGAATGCGATTTCCTGACGATACTAAGGAGGAGAATATTAATGGGGCAGAATGTGAACGAAAACAAGGCAATGACGAAGGTCGTCATTGCAATTAATGGGGCAGAATGTGAACGAAAACAAGGCAATGACGAAGGTCGTCATTGCAATAATAATAATAATTCATGTATTTATTATCATTTTAAGATTTACTATGGAATAATCAATGAATATTAAATAATTTAGCTTCATATTTTGTAAAATGGAATCTGATATTATCTCTATAACCACCATATATACCGTGGCTTACTCACATATTATCTCATTCTTTATGTATGTTTATCATAATGTCTATGTTTATCACTATCCTGTAATATTTCATGTATATATTTGTATTGTAACACTCTGTAACCAGTGGAAAACAAATTTCCTGTAAAGGACAATAAATTATTATACTTATTATACTTATATACTTATAACTGATGACTGGTGGAAGAACAAGTGATGATCCCCATGGAGGTGCATGAGACAAATATCACCTTAGTCTTTTCTTTAACTACTACAGTACTACTATTATTATTATTACTACTTCTACTACTACTACTTCAAGTACTACTAATAGTGAACCGAGTGGGGAACATGAAATATTGAAAAGAAAAGAATTTTATTTAACCCAAAGAGAGAAGGGGGGGGGATTGAAAAGAAAGTACTGATATGTAAGTCACACCATCAAACTAATTCTAAACCGACTCCAAACCGACCGATTCTTGGCCGGTGAAGGTAAGGTAACTATTTGTCCTGGTGTCGCACTTGTAGGTGTGACGTGTGACCGGGATACCAAATAAGCTATGGTCACAACTCAGAACGGCGACCGACCGGTTTGTAGTCTGCTCGGTCGCCGCTGGAATTTAGGCATCGCCCAACGATTTTTGGAGAAGTCGAGCAGGCTGTAGAGCCCAAGCGATGCCTGGGCGGTGCCTTGTCAATTTCCCGTCGGTTGCCGGTCGATTTTTAGGTCAAAACTGGGCGAAATCGGGGAGTTTCTTCGGGCGGCGTCCCGGCAAAGACCGACTGATGACCCACCGATTCCCGAGCGGTCTCCCAACGGCCACCGGCTGATTTTAAAGAAATTGCCCGGCGGCCGGCCGGTGATCGCAGGGCACCAAAATACGCTTAGTGCCCGGGCGATCGCCGCCCGGGCATCGACCTAATCGAGCGTTCACCGTCGAGCGATTTAGGTCAAACATCGAAGCTGCTAGGTCAAAGGCTGCCGACCGATTTTGAACTCGTCGCTTAGTGACCGACTGATCTCCCTGCAGGGACCGGGCTGCGACCACTCGGCAGCCTTTGACCTAGCAGCTTCAATTTTGGACCTAAATCGCTCGACGGCGAACGCTCGATTAGGTCGGTGCCCGGGCGGGACCCCCCCCCCCCCCCCCGGGGCACCGAGCATAATTTATTTTGGGTGGCGAGTGAAAAGTGAGCAGGCGCCGCCGAATTTAACTCCGCTTAAACTTCAGCGGCGACCGAGCGATGCCCTAAAAACAAGCGGTGCCCGGGCGGCCGCCGCTCGGTGACCGGGCAAAATTGGCTAAAAACTCTCAACCCGGCCGCCGACCAGGCTACTTTTTGGAGTTGAGACCAGAGCTTAGAGAACCATTCTCGCATCAATATGTCGCAGGTCGCAGACAGCAGTCAGGCACTACATTACACGAAAACATAAACAAAATGTGTGTTTGATACCATGGTGATTAACGCCTCACAACATTTCAGCATGCTGCATCTATTAAACATTTATCTCTCATTTGCCTCATGCTCTCATTGAGCATTTCGCAAACTACACGTATCAGGATAACAGCGGTTTTTCTTCAGAAGAGCGTGCAAAAACATCTTCATTTTTAGTGATTCCTAGGATCTTCTGTTTGGATTTTCCTGCGTTAAATGAGCAGATCATTGAAAGAAGACTTCCAAAGTTGAGTACAATGAGTTCACTCTGCAAAAAAAAGGAAAAAACACTTGTGACTTGCATTTTGAGAAAGAAAGGAGATGACTCAAATTCCCTTGATTCTAAACTGGGAAAAAGTGTATAAAGGTTCAAGATTTGTCTCAATATTCTTCATAACTCTTTAACTCCATTGACAATATCGATCTAAGAGAGGGATTTGTGAAAGGAAATCATCATCATCATCATGTTTGATTTACCTATGAGTGGACTGAGGATGTTCCTTCCCTTGTGTGGGGGGCTTTCTCTGGTAAGTAAATGATAACCAATCTTTATATTTCTTCAAAAATTGAAATACAGATGGTTTGTTTGCAATCCAAAGAATGAAATTCCTTGAAACAAAAATGACTGAAAATAATGTATATGATGTTTTTTAAAGAAGTGTTACATTTGATGACTCTCCCCCTCTCTCCTTTCTTTTCAACCATTCATCTTCTATTTACCTTTATATATCAAATTGCATCTTTCTCTTTTAATATTTAAATATTCTTTTGTGGGCATTTATGAATTTTCGTATGTACTGTAGATTAGTTTTAAACTAGGTTTTCGAGTTGCCGAGTATGCCTCTCAAACTACATGGTGGTATTCAAGTTCTGTTGTATATTTTTGTTATGAATCGATGTTAAACCTAGCTCATGTAATCATGATGTGACTTTTCACGATATTTGTTCACATTATTTTCAAGATTTCTATCACTGAAGAAGGAGATGTCTGAAGATACTTTGCTTGTTTTTAATCATTAGGTTTTCATTGCATCAAAAATAATACACAATAATTTATACTCCTATCATTCAATGTAAGATGAATTCGATCACAATGTAGGATAAAAAGGGGAATTCTGTTGGCTGGAGGAATAAAAATGATTTATATATCACTCCTAAAGGAGAATCTGATTGATTAGAAGAATGTCAGAGGAGATGTTATTTTTAACACGGTACAAACCATTCATGTTAAGTAATGATACTCTGTCGACCGCGTTTAGACTATGCGGTGAAACATAAATCCATTAGTGATACAGGTCGTTTTATATGGAAAGCAATAACCATTGACGGCAATGATTATACTCTGGTGAATATCTATGTGAGGGCTCGTAAAACTAAACGTATCCACGTTTAAACAAAACAAAAACAGGAAGCTTAAAGGTTCGAATTTCACTGGAAATGGTAAAATGAATGCAGTTTATAATTATATCGCAATCGATGTATAAATTTTGTTCCGTTTCCAATATGATGATTATTTTCAGAATGTTAGTATGTTTGTGATGATGTACATTTTTTATTATTGTAATGTGTATTTCTTGTGGTATTATGTAAATGTACAATGATCGTAAATCCAGTGATTTTTTTTCCTGAATGGACAATAAATGGCAGTTCAATTCAATACAGATCATAAAATCGTAGTAAGCGCTTTCATCTATTAACCCTCAGTGAGTCATTAGTTGGGGCAGGGGCTGATCTAGCTTTTTGCCATGGGGGAGGGGGGGGGGGGGGGAATTGACCCAGTGGCGGATCCAGGATTTTCCCAAAATCGCGCCGTTTTACTGTTTTACTTTTTCTTCTTCTTTTTTTCTTCTTTCTTTTCTTCTTTTCCCCCCTTTGTTTTTCTTTCTTTTTTCACTTGGGGGGGGGGGGGGGGGGAGGAGGGTTTAAACCGCCGCCTAGATCCGTCCCTGAGAGGCATCGTGGTATATGTTACCGGACTGTGGATCACATGGTTTGCGGTTCGAGTCTCACCTTGGCACTAATGTCGTTTGGCAAGACTGTAATTAGGGTGATCATACTGCCTGTGCACACAATCTGCCCCACGAACACACACACACACACACACACACACAACAGCAGTCAGTTGGTAGAAATAGCAATTTTTGTAAATTTATTTAAAAAAACTTAACAATATTTTTAAATTTGTATTTCACATGTATTTCAAGCATATCTTTAACTACAATTCTGTGTAGTTTCATTGTTATAGACATGTGGGATATATGTTAAATTATTTAATTAGAATATTGTCTTTTCAGCAATGTGTGACATGACCCGCTGATCGCCCATTGACTCGCGCTGCTATTCTGCGTGGTGAAAATGCACCTCAATGTATAAAACTCCCCTACAAAAATGCAATATCCTCATGTGTTTCACTCATTAAATCAATTTGTTATTTACACTCAAGGTAGCCACAACTAAACTGGGGTCACCAAACTTGTTGGTACTCTGAAATTAAGTCCCTGTGGAATGTTATGGCCTGTTGAATGGTTTCTCGGAAAATCGTCATAAATCCTCAAATCTGACATCTTTTAAATAGCCAAATATACTGTGATGTAGCTAAAAGTCTTCAAATTCTTATCATATGATCGGTTTTTCTGAATAATTTGTGGAACACATAAGAAAATAGCTGTGACGGTCATCCAAGTAATTTCCATCGCCATATTTTATTGGCATTGCAAAAATATTTGGAATTTAGGTTAATATTTGGTGTAAATATGATCTATGAATATATGATTTAAAAAATGCCCCCAAAATGAACAGTTTGACTTTCCTAATTTGCATAATGAGTGCGCGAATATATAATTAGCTGAAATGACCTAATTTGCATATTTGATGAATATTCATGATTTTTTTTTTTTTTTTTCAAATGAAATATATTTCCATATTTGTCTGATATACATAGGTTTCACTGATGTATCGTGTTCGGTTTTGTTTTGATTACATATGCGCATATTAATTATTTTCACAACTTTTTCATATCTGCAGATTCGCAAAAATGGCAAAAATGACTTATTTTGTTGGCTTCTGTTTTCAAAACGGTAATAGATGTATGAATTTTCTTTTTTGTATTTTTTACCACAAAGATGATATTTTAGTGTCTGATAATTTAATTTATTATTTGTGTCCATGAAAGTGATGAATTAAGTTGTCAACTTTGTCGAATTTTGCCATTTTTGCCAATTTGACCATTTCTGGCAGGTTTTTCGGTAATTTTGAGATTTCAAAAAAATGGTATAAAATCACAACGCATTGACCGATTTCAATTCTGTTTTTTATTTTTTGAAGCTTTCATAAAGCTTGATCATTTGCAAACATCAAATAACATTTGTTTGTTGTATTTATTTTTGGTGTGCTTTACCTACTGTAATCTGCTTTTGCCAATCTTCACCCAGGTGTAAAATGGGTACTCGGTAGGATTTAAATGTTAGTGTGGTTGGATTGACATGGATGCGCTAGTAAATTGGCACATGGCGGAATACTCCCCAGGAATCGGAGCGTGTGCACTATCATGTATTGATTAGCAAATGAATACAATGGCCTGGGTAATTATAATTGCAATGTAAAGCACTTAGAAGCATGTATTAAGCGCTATACAAATGTTACTATTTTTATTATTATTTGATTTATTTGCAGATGGAATTATCTTTCTTCGTTATCTTCGTTATTTTAAACCAACATAACCCAGTGACTTCTAATCTAGGTGAGCAACTTGACAGGTGTCTTCTTACCACCTTTATTTCATCCATATATTTCTTTTTGTGCTTTTTTGTGCTTCGATTGAGGTGTTTATTTATATTCGAAAGTCTGAATAAATTATAGTGGTGAAAACAAATAATTGTCAAGAAAAAAAATCATATCTTTTGTCTGGATTTTCCAGATCTGTGTATAACATTAATATATTATCCATCATATTTTGTCGTAATTGATTATTTATCATGGTGTGCCATAAGGTTTTCTTTTCTCATTTGTTTTCCTTTCAGAAAAGACTAAATATATACCGGAAGAAACTAATAACACCATATCAATACTAGTAATATGAAATTAATATGAAACACGTTACTTGTAGAATGAGGGAAGATAGCCCCTTTATAGTTATGTGAACTTCCACAAATTGCCTTATTGACCATTTAGTATTTTCTGTCGACCGATCGTTAGAGCGAATTAAACGATGATTTTATATATTGTATTGTACATTTATTCACCTTCCCCATTTCTATTTCAATTTCTATTTCTATTTCTATTCTATTCTATTATATTATTAGTTTACTTCTTTAGACAAGAAATTGTTGTTGTTCTTGTACAGGTGATCTGTGTTCAACAAGCTGTGCTTTTTTACAGACCAGCTGTTTTCCAGATTTTCAATGTCTTTATAACTTTCTTGTTATCGTTCATGAATTTATTCTTGTTGACGATGAACTTGTTATCACTGTTCATGAATGCATTGTTTTCATGTCAGTGGAAAGAAATAAAAAAATCTTAAATCTTGAATCTCTTCTCCTCTTCCTCTGATCTCACACCCCGACTCTCTCTTTCTCTCTCCCTCTCTCTCTCTCTCTCTCCCTCTATCCCTCTCTCTTTCTCCCTCCCTCTCTCTCTCTATGTGCCCATATTCCCTTTATATATCTTTTCTTTCATCCCTTCTTCCCGTTCTCTCATCTATCTGTATCCCTGTCTCTCTCTCTCTCTCTCTTTTATTTGCAGCTTGTGAATCTGGTCAAAGCGAGAATGACGGGTCGTGTTATTATTTCTCAGAAATTAGTTTAAACTTCGCCTCGTCAAACTCATCCTGCGAGGCACTTGGAATGCATCTTGTCTACATAGGATCACAGGAAGAACAAACCTTCTTGCAGAATAGCCTATCTGGTAATATGGAGTACTATTGGATAGGTTTATCCCAACTTACCTGGATAGATGGCTCAAGCTTGGACTACAGCAACTTCAACCACAAGAAGTTCGCACGTGTCTTTAGTCATGGAGGAATCTGTTTCCGAATGGGATCTGGAGGACTATGGGCTGACGACAGCTGTTCCGGTTCGCACTATTACATTTGTGAAAACGAAAAAGAATATAGTGATGGTAAGTACAGAATATTGAGTAGAACTCATCAGGGGCGGATCTAGCTTTTTGTTAAGGAGCATCGTCCACGAGCCGCGAAGCGGCGAATTTCGAGCCAGGCGATTTGTTGTTGTTGTTGTTGCTATTTTGAACTCCCGTATAAAGTGATGTTTTCCTGGCATCTACTAAAACAATGTCATAGTTTTAGGGCACAAGGGTCGGTAACTTCGATAACTTCCTCGGTTTGTTCAATATACAAATCCTGTAAGGCACACTATCAAATAAAATGTGTATATATAATATATCCCTTTTCATGATTGTCTCCTATTGCAGCTTGTTCCGTTGGTCACACTGACAATGGCGGATCCTGTTATTACTTCTCGCAAAACAATTCAAACTTCGACTCGTCTAAATCATCCTGTGACGACCTTGGAATGCATCTTGTCTACATCGGATCAGAGGACGAACAGGTATTTCTTGTGAACAACGTACCCGTTGCAAATGTTTATTACAGGATAGGATTATCCAAAGTGACTTGGCAGGACGGTTCGAGTCTAACGTACCCCAACTTCGCAGATGATTCAGAGACTTTCGATGAAAGAGGGATGTGTTTCGTTATACAACCAGATAAGTCATACCAATGGTTGGATTACGATTGTGATCAAAATCGCTATTATATCTGCGAGAAAGAAGGAGGTGAATATATACTGATAATCCATAGCTATTTTTCACAATATCATTCGATTTAGTTCAATTTTCATGGTTGTTCACGTGTTTTTTCCAGGGATCTACAGAAAAGTACTTACGTTTAGTTTATTCAGGGACATGCATGTCCCTGGTTTATTTAATGCATCCCTGATAAAGATGTTTTTGGATTTTACGAAGAAAATTCTTTTCCCGCCTTGCAAGTCATTGATGATAAAAAAATTCCTTTAACCCACGAATTATCCTTGTAAAGAAAATGTTTTGTGTATAATCTTCATATTTTATGTAGAGAATTGAGATATGTCATCCTTTTCATTACAACTATCTCGCTATTTACTTCAACGTCAACAGGTATCCAATCGAGTTCTGTGCAGCAAACAACGCCAGGCCCTGCCACTTCTCCCGAAGGTCAAACCCAAACCACACCAAATCAACTGACGCCATCCGAAACGTACAGTTCCACTACTCAGACTGACACAGTTGTAACAACGAGTGGCTCTACGCAACCTTCGTCAAAAACCGATGATGCGATCAGTGAGACAACAAGCAGTCCAGCATCAACGACACCTAACTCGAAAGCATCATCAACGTCAAAAGCAGGGCAAGGATCATTAACAGATGCAGCTTCGCCTACGTCTGAACAGGCAACCGACACCACTCCTGCAACAACGTCAACGCACACAACCCATACAATGTCTGCGACCACACGTCGGTCCTCTCCTCGGGACAGAGGTAATTGAAATTGTTTGTTTGTGTAATACGTGGGGGCCTCTCCCATCCCCCACTTGCACAAGTGGGTTATGTCTGCATCACACAAGACGTTGTTTCAATCTTGCATGGCGCGTCAAATAACAACCAGATCACTGACGCATGGCGCGTCAATTAACAAACAGATCACTGACGCAATGCGCGTCAAATACCAAACAGATCACTGACGCATCGCACGTCAAATACCAAACAGATCACTGACGCATGGCGCGTCGAATACCAAACGGATCACTGACGCATGGCGCGTCTAATATCAAACAGATCACTGACGCTTGGCGCGTCAAATACCAAACAGATCACTGGCGCATGGCGCGTCTAATATCAAACAGATCACTGACGCTTGGCGCGTCAAATACCAAACAGATCACTGGCGCTTGGCGCGTCAAATACCAAACTGATCACTGACGCATGGTGCGTCAAATAACAAACAGATTACTGACGCATGGCGTGTCAAATACCAAACAGATCACTGACGCATGGCGCGTCAAATAACAACCAGATCACTGACGCATGGCGCGTCAAATACCAAACAGATCACTGACGCATGGCGTGTCAAATACCAAACAGATCACTGAACCATGACGCGTCAAATACCAAACAGATCACTGACGCATGGCGCGGCAAATACCAAACTGATCACTGACGCATGGTGCGTCAAATAACAAACAGATTACTGACGCATGGCGCGTCAAATACCAAACAGATCACTGACGCATGGTGCGTCAAATAACAAACAGATCACTGACGCATGGTGTGTCAAATACCAAACAGATCACTGACGCATGGCGTGTCAAATACCAAACAGATCACTGAACCATGACGCGTCAAATACCAAACAGATCACTGACGCATGGCGCGTCAAATACCGAACAGATCACTTACGCATTGCGCGTCAAATACCAAACAGATCACTGACGCATGGCGCGTCAAATACCAAACAGATCACTGACGCATGGCGCGTCAAATACCAAACAGATCACTGACGCATGGCATGTCAAATACCAAACAGATCACTGACGCATGACGCGTCAAATACCAAACAGATCACTGACGCAGTAACACGTGTGGAAAATAACGGTTTGTGTGTCAATCTTTTACATTACAACTACACCTTAAAAAATATTGGGCAAAGAATTGCCCAATTTTTACCCAACATGATGGCGATTATGTGTCCAACCAACGTTGGGTAAATTAAAGATTTGGCATGATTTACCCAGTTTTGGATCAAAAGAAAATACAACTTTTAACCAACAAAAAATTTACCCAATGAGAAATTCACCCAATTCTCACCATAATGTGTAGCATATATTAGACACTAGTTGGGCAATTAAGTTGGATAAAATATTACATGCAAAAGGACATTAGTGCCGGGGCGGGACTCGAACAGACCTTGTGATCTACAGTCGTGTGACATATCCCCTCGACCACGACACCTCTAATTTAATAATACAACATTATTGTTGTAAAATAATGTTGCCTGACTAACGTTTGCCCAGTTCCATCTGCCCAACTTATATTGAACATGTAATTGCCAATGGGTAAATACATGTAGTAAATGGTTTGGAGAAAATACCCCAAATGTTGGACAAAAAATGGCCCAACTCTAATTTGCCAAATAACCTTACCCAATTATATCATCGGTTACTACATGGTTGGTATGAAATAACCCAATTGTTGAACGACATTTGCCCAATATCGATTTGCCTGCCCAACATGTTTGTTTACCTTACATGAGGTAACTTCATATAGTAAATGGTTGGGAGAAAATAGCCCAATTATCGGACAAAATTTGCCCAACTTCGATTCACCCAGTAACATCTGCCCAACTTTTTAAACAGTGTATCTCCCTATTTATTTCAACGTCAACAGGTATCCAATCAAGTACTGTACAGCAAACACCAGGCGCTGCCACTTCTCTCCAAGGTTCAACCCAAACCACACCAAATCAAATGACGTCATCCGAAATTCCCATTCCCACTACTCAGACTGACAATATTGTTACAACGAGTGGCTCTACGCAACCTTGGTCAACGACTGGAGATGGGATCAGTGAGACAACAGGCAGTCCAGCATCAACGACACCAACATCACAAGCGTACTCAACGTCAACAGCAGGGCAAGGATCAACAGATGCTGCTTCGCCTGCTTCTGAACAGGCAACCGACACCACTCATGCAACAACGTCAACACACACAACCCAGACAATGTCTACGACTACACGTCGGTCATCTTCTCGGGACAGAGGTAATTTTTGTATTTAATGCGTTCCAGTCTTCCCCGGCCCACCCACACACACCTGTAAAAATGGGAATGTCTTTTGCAATTGGCGTTGTGTCGACTTAAAAATACTACGCTAATTAAACTTAATATTTGCATTGGCTGTACGGTGTGACTTTCTTATCACGGCGCGTCATTGACCAATCAAATCACTGACGGAGTCACAATAACGCCTCGTGTATTATTATGGGGATGTAAATGTTTACCCGTTACATTTATTACAGCGCCTCTGGGTAATAACCCTACAACCTACAAAGCTTACCTTATCTATAGGGTAGGTGTAAGGAATTGGAGACCCTTGAGCACATTTGCATAATTTACATCAACATGACAAATGTTACACATACAGAAAGTTTTGTATTTTCTTCAGTAACTTCTTCTCTTTATTTGGTAACGAAATTATGGTCATGATCATGTAACTGATTAATAAGATAACAATGATTAACGACGTCATCACCAAAGGTCTCTTATTACCTACATGTGTAGGTAATAAGGGACCGTTACAAATCAAGACATTTTAAATACAATTTGAATGAAAATGGAATTGTTATAGTTAGTTCAAACACTTTTTGAAAGAGATGCATTCAGCCAATGAACTTACTGAAATTTTGAAACGATTTTAAAACAATGTGGCCCAAAATATTTCTGTACATGGACAATTAACCAACCAGCATCGGGTCATTGACTGTCCTCGGCATACTCCACATTCACGACAAATGACCCCCATCTTGGACCTTCTTCTTCTTCTTTCGTATGAGGTAGTAGTATTACATATATGGTTATTTCTTGAAGCTGGGTTAAGCCAGTTGACTTGTGGATCATTTTGGCTTGACAGATTAGTCATCCCGTCAGGAGGTTTTAAAACAGGGCAGTTGTAGATGACATGGTCTGCCGTCTGCTCATCTGTACCACAGATGCATGCCGGTGATTCCCGAAGTCCCCAACGGTACATATTGGCGTTGAATCTTCCAACCCCAGTTCGCAGTCTATTGAGTGCTACACAATTCCTCCGAGGTAGCTCAGAGACAGCCGGAGCTTTATGGAGCTCTCACACTCTGCCGTGTAGGCCTACCGTCCACCTGCCGGGCTTTTAAAAAACAACAGAGTCCAAAACGTTGGGTTTCGAGCGAACTTGTCCCCGGCCGCAAAAAAAAAAAAATCATAAAATTAATCTTTTCACCGTTTCGTTGCCATCTTCTGACCGGGCGCATACCGGGTGTTGAACGTGCTTCTACCGTCTTCACCGCCCAGATTGACTTTTGTTGAAAATTTTGGCCGTTTCCATACCGGGCCCATACCGGGTCTCGAACGTGTGCACCGGGTTTGTAGCAGCCACCTACCAGTCACTTAGCGTCCCCTCACCGCTCGGAGCGTCCTGTGAGCGAGTCCCCGGACTGCTGACGTCATGACACGACTGCCATAAATACCCCGATTTTTTTGCCCGTTCATCACCGTTCTGTAACGGGTTATGAGCGTGTTGTGAACGTGTTCATACAGTGTGACCGTTTTCATAACGTATTCATACCGTCCTCATACCGTTCAACACCGTCCTCTTGCCGCTTACTTGCGGCCGGTGCCAGCCGGCCAAAGTTTTGAACATGTCCAAAACTTTCGCCGGGTCCCACCGGGTGTAAATAAGCGCCAACGCCCTATTAACGTGTTGCCCGCTTTGATAACGAACCACCGTGTGCCCTCGCCGTTCTCCACCGTCCGCAGACATTTTCGCGCACGGTGGCACACGGTAGGCCTACACGGCAGAGTGTGAGAGTCACTTTAGCGCCAGGGGGAACAGTTAACTGCCGTGGGCGAACCGTCCCTTCCACGCTCTTTCCCCACTCTTGGATTATGCTGAAGTCTGATCTGCTGAGGGCGGCTGCATGTCGGGAGAAAGGTTGGCGCGATCAAAGGCGTTGGTGACCTAAATCTTGGGATTCTGTCGTTATTTTGTGTAGGGGGTGATGAAGTTGTCGACCTTCTCGTGGTGTACCCTGTGTCCTTGTCAACTGGCGGAAGTCGGGCGAACGACAACAACTCGACTTTATATCTAATATCACCCAACCTTCTTATCTTGGACCTGGTGTCCCCCATTACCTACACACATTTCTGATCAGACACCATTCATAATGTGCATTGCAACACCCATCCACAACACACAATGGCCATAGGTTTCTGTGATGGTTGGCACACTTCATAAACTTCCTTTTAAAACTACTTTTTAAGAGCCACCCCTAAATATCTGCATACACCACAAAATTCAGTGAACATTGTGTTTTTATATTGGAGCAAAATGTTAAGATCAAAATTGCTTACCTTGGTCAATTTTGTCAATTTTCTCGGAGAAAGAACGCATTGTAGTCTTCGGAATGAATCGGATATATGCAGTTGTGTTGTTAAAGGCCACATATGGCGCTATAGCGATATTTGAGCCAACACGGACAGACAGTGATGGGTTCAAGCTTGGTGGTCTCCAATTCCCTACGGTCTCCAATTCCCTACACCTACCCTACATGTTCAGCGACAAATGATTTGTCTAAATGGTAATTCATTGCAGCTCTTTACTTTATTACTAATTCACAATGAATTCGTTAAAAGTCAAACTCATATTTTGTATTTTATCTTTAACTTTATAACCTCTGAAACAGGTCACACGAGCTTCAAAAACTTCCGACTACTGGCCAGCAATGTCGCCCACATCGATGCCTATGTTCTTTCATCATACACGGTTTCGTCCATGATCGAATGCAGTCAGTTGTGTCTTACCGATGTCCGTTGCTCGTGTTATACGTTCATCGCCTGCGAGGGTTTGTGCTTACTCGGCGAAGAATGTCTGGCGACGTCTACATTCGCTTTTGAAAGGCGAACCGGAGCTAAATTCTATTCGGCACTTCTTGAAGATTAGGACTGGTTCTAGAAAGCACGTAGCTATGAATACGGCTCCGCTAGACCACTCGAAAACTGAGGGTGGAGGATGGCAAAATAGTAATTTTCAAATAACCCCGGAACACAACATTTAGGAAACAAATATTTTTAAAGGTGCCAATTACAGAGAATTTGTTTTTAAAAAAAAAACAGTCGTCAGATAAACAATTTGGCTGACAACGGAAAAAAAAAAAATTCAGAAAAGATGGGATGAACAAAAAGTAGATGTGTTGTTGTTTTCGTTTTGATTTGCACACAATGCTAGAAAGGGGATGGATGTTACCCCCTTTAGTAACGGCCCAGCTTATATAGCTATTTTATAGAGGCCATTGTGCAGTGATTAATGATAGTGTGAATATATAGTGTGTACATATTTCACTTCTGAATATTCTGCAGAGACGTTTATTTATAATCCACTATGTAAATATTCGGTAAGTATTAAATTAACACAGATTGGCAAAAATGATTCAAATATCGACTAAAAAGTAGAAGATAATTCACTTTTCGTTTGTTACACCGGCGCAGGTGATTTTGTTCATCATAACATCAGGTCACTGTTAGTTCCTTGCTTTGCAAAAAGTGGAGTAAAAACAAGAATTGTGTGTGTGTGGGGGGGGGGGGGGGAGGGAGGAGGCTCACCAAAAATCGATATGGCTTTAAATGCGTTTGAGAACCAAAAAAGGGACATTCTACAGAAGGTCTTATGTCCCAATCACTCAGCCGCAACATGCTTAACAGAAATTTGCGACTTTTTCTGTGAGAACTTTGATGACGATAAATTTGTTGGCGCTGCACTCCTTGACCTAGGAAAAGCGTTTGACGCTTTACCCCATGACTTGCTTTTGTTAAAAATGTCGTACTTTGGAGTCGATGATGTTGAGTTGAAATGGTTTGAATCTTACGTAACAGGCAGAAAGGTATATGTATTTTTTAAAGGAAAAATAAATGACCTTCTCCCCGTCCGAATAGGAGTCCCACAAGGATCCGTACTAGGACCACTTCTTTTGTGTATGTTCATGAATGGTATCTCGAATCTAAACTTTAATCCACATATATCACACTCTCACTTTATGCGGACGATGCAGCTGTATGTAATTCAGGTTTCGATACAAAGATAGTGCAGTCAATTTTACAATCAAAATAATGAGCTCAATGAATGTTTTTAAAATAATGGAATGATTATTAACTCAGACCCCCCAAAAAAAATCATCCTGTCGGCAAAGAAACACTTTTGATTTTCAGATATTTATGAGAGGTCAATTACTAAAAACTGTCATTAAACTTAAACACCTTGGTGTAATTCTCGAACACAATGTTAATTGGGCATGTCATGTTGATGAAGTAGTTTTAAAGAAAATCTTTCGATCAATTGCATGTTTACGCAGGGGCGGACCCAGCCGGCGGCGAGGGCGGTGGCCCAATTAATGAGAAAATATTTAGCGGCGAAACACCCGGCGAATAAGCGGGGGTTGGGGTGGGGGGGGGGGCGGGCTAGTGCGCACTAATTTGCCTTGCTCAACGACGGGGGCAGGGGGGGGGGGGTATGGTAAGGGGCTGGAGTCAGAGGTGGGGTCCGTCTTCTTTTTTCTTTTAACCTATTTTCGGGGCCAGGGGTAGGGGCCTGTGTATACGAAGAAGCAAGTCTTGTTAACTAATACAAATTTGAAACAATTGTATTTTACACTCATACTTTCGCACATTTACTATTGTTGTACTGTTTGAGGCTCTTTAACATAAGAAGATATATTGAGGATAGAAAGATGTCAAAACAAATACGCTTGAATGGTTTTGAATGCTGACTATAATACAATCTCATTTGGTTTTCTTCGCACTCTTAAATGGCAGCCGATTGAACAAAGAATAAGCTTTCATTTTGTGTTATGGTGTACAATTTAGTGCATAAGCTTGCCCCGCAATACCTCTTTAATCTATATACTATAGTATCTAAACGTAATGTCGCCTCTTGTACTCGATATATCATTTCTTGCCAATAATACCTACCGAAAACAAGAACTGAATATAGAAAATGCTCTTTTTCATATACTGCAAGCGAATTTTTTAATTCACCAGCAAAGCTTGTTTAAATATCACCGACATTAGATATAATACAAACCTACGGCTACAACAGTCTATTATATGATATCGCAAGAACTAAAGCCAATTGATGTCATTTATATTAACAAGTTCTATATGAATCTATCATAACACTGCTGTACATTTATGCTTTAGTTGCCATGTATTTAATGTATTTATTTGTTTGTTTTTATGTAGTATTTTAACTTTATACATTGTAATATCCACTTGATACAGGGCCCCTTTTGTAAAGCAGGCCTTGTGGCACTGAATAGGGCTACCCTGTGTTTTAGAGAAGACTAAATAAATAAATATTTGCTTGCTGTTGATTTGAGACAAATTGTACGAGCCTCATCGCAGGTATTTCTTTCATCTGTTTTCAGATGTTGTTATTTGAAGACAAAAATACATAATCATAATATATGTTGTTTGTGCGTTACATGGCTGCTTAGACGGCCTTTATTTGAAACAGCAACTGGTTGTTGTAATTACCTTCGTGAAGAAGTATACTGATCTGAAAAAACCTGAAGTGTTAGAGAGAGAGAGAGAGAGGGAGAGAGAGAGGAGGAGAGAGAGAGAGGGAGGGAAGAAAAGTTGGGAATGCAAAGTTATTAATATCAACAAGTTTGAATGCACACCAAATAGAATAATCAGTAGACATGTCACTAGAAAATAATGAATCCCTCGTGCTAAAAAAAAAGAGAAGATTATTAAAAGTCCAATTACACTATGCGCCCGCATCCAGAGAAGTCATACCTTTAATTTTGTTAGGGATGTTATTTGGATCTGAAAAGACCGAATTAATACCCAAATCCCAAATGTTTTATTCAAACATCACATAAGCAACTTTGGCGCAATTCGTTTTTTGCACTCTCGCAGACAATGCCCTCTGTTCATCCAAGCGTGAACACATAATACACAAAATGATACTAAATGATTCGGGATAAAAACACTCGTTCATAAGATGTATAATAATATACTGTTCAAATAAGATTTTTAAAATAATTAGCAATTTTCTAGGTGTAAACTTTTTTTTGACCCACACTGTCTATCTCACAATTAACTTGAGAACTCTAACTTTATAACAGAAATATGACATATATGAGTAATTGACAGGTGGGATGGATTCATCGTTTATTATGAGTCAAAAGGGCGCTAACTCTGCTTAGAAGAATATATGGATTAATGCCCTTCTGGCTCCCAGCGGATGGTATACTCATTTCATAAGCTGTGTCCTTCTTGCTGGGGGAAGGGGGCCGGGGGGGGGGGGGGGCGATTTTTTTTTATTCCCAAACAGGTTTGCAATTTCTTATTTTTCCGTTCTTCTCAATGGCTCATATATACGTTCTACGTCATTAGCAGCTTGTAAAGAGGTCACATACAATTAGGCTTTGATTTTTTATTGCTTTGCCTCACTATTTATAAAAGGCAAAAAAAACTGAATAAACTGAGATTTGAACCCACAACCCTGAGATTGTATTACGCTAACCTTACCGTTTGAGCCAACGATGGGTTGATGAAAGTGATTTTGAATGACTTCTATAACCCTATCACTCACCCTAACGGTTACGTCATTGCTAATGACGTAACATATCAGCCAATCAGATGACCGGAAACATTAGCATTGGCAAACCTGTTTGGGAAGAAAAAAAAATAGCGGCCGGCGGGGGGTGGGGGGGGGGGGGGGGCTTGAAAGGCACAAAGCTCACATATAATTGCAATCTATTTAATTCGATAGAATTACAGAATCATGAATACAACTTTTACAGGGTTCATGATTAATTTTCGAGGGTAGAAAGTTACTCGTAATTATGCATGCTTCTTCTCAATTGCCAATTTGTGTGTGTGATATCTCTGGGTGGAATAACCGTGGCACCTTTTATCACGAAAATGACCTCGCGATTCACTGAAGCTCGGCCGTGCGAGGACTGCAGTCGCACTCTGTGCATAACACATGCATGTGTGCACTGTATGTTTGTGCATAAACATTGTAATGCATTGTGTAGATAGCAATTTTCACTTCCGCATTGCTGCCCTCTATCGTTGAAGACATGTATACACATGTATTTCTTCACCAATATTATGATTTTTGTTTTGGCGGAAAATAAAAGACAAAAGCGGAAAATCGGTAAAAGAAAAATAAAGCTGAGATTTCCCGCCAAAAGCGGAAAGGTTGGGAGGTCTGCATAAATAAGTTGTTGATAGAGTTGCTAGACATTGTGTTTACTTATTCATCAACAACGCAGCGTCATCGGTGCCAGTTTAAAATGTCAGAGGTAAAAAATGTCAGGGGATGTGCCCCCCCCCCCCCCTGAGATTTGAAGATTTTTTAAAATTGATGCATAAATGGCTTGCTTTGGTGCATACTTTTTGCCAAATTAATAAGAAAACAGTCTTAAATTCAACCAACGGGAACAAGAACGCAGGGGGGGTGTCTGACGGGGGGGGGGGGGGGGGGTGTGCCCCCCTCAGAAGTTGAAGATTTGTTTGAAACTGATGCATGAATGGCTTTATTTGGTGCATAATTTTTGCCAATTAAAAAAGATAACATTCTTAAGTTCAACTAACAGGAACATGAAGGCAGGGGGGGGGGGGCGGGGGGTCACTATATTTTTCAGAAGGGTTGTTATAAATGAATTTGTCGTTTCCATTGAACAATCAGCCATAAGGTTTAAGAGATACAAGGGATTAATTTGATTTATTTCAGTTGGCGAAAGGTTTTTCATCGTAAACCAATGTTGGGGAGGCGCGATAGCTCAGTCGGTAGAGCAGTCAGCGGTGGTCTCGTAATCCGGTGACCCGGGTTCGAAACCAAGGCGATGCGCCAGTGCCCTTTGGTAAGGCATTAATCCTCATTACCAGGTCCCTCAGAGAGGACCTAAAGCCGTCGGCCTACTGGTTGCTTACTTACAAGCATGTCATGCTTTCTTAGCAGTCAGGTAAAATAAACACCCCCATCCATTCATTCATTATGTTAGAACTTCCGGTAATGTGAATGTAGTAATGACGCGTCTAAATCTGATCGCCTGATTTGGCTTGCTTTTTCTCTCTTTTTCTTGTTTTCTCTATCTTTATTTTTTCCAATCTCCCCCGCCCTACCTTACGTCATATTTTACATGTTATAGTTCTCTTTCTCCTGGCCTTTCCCCTTCTCGTCCCCTTCCTTTTCTTTTATTCTCCCTTCTTTTCCTTTCTTCTCCTTCTTTTCTTTCTTCTCCTTCTTTTCCTTTCTTCTCCTTCTTTCCTTTCCTTCTCCTCCTCCTTTTCCTCTTTCTCCTTCTCCTCCCCTTCCTTTTCTTTATTGTCCTTATTTTCCTTGCTTCTCATTCCTTTTCCTTTCTTCTCCTTCTTTTCCTTTCTTCTCCTTTCCTTCTTCTCCTCCTTTTTCTCTTTCTCCTTCCTTCCTCTTCCTTTTTTCAAAATGTTAGGGGGGCGGCCGCCCCCTCTGTTCCCCTTTGTCGCTGCCCCTGTGTGAGCCTCCTTTCATTATTGTTTTCTTTTCCCACTTTATATATATTATATATATGTATTTTCTATTTCACTTTCTCTCGTCTTATAAATAATTGAAGTGTCTGTACTTTGCCCATTTTGTTGTTGTGTGCTTATAATATAATTTTAATTTTGGGGTGTTTGTGTTTTAATTATGTAATGGGTGATCCAATTTCACAGGTTTTCGCAACCTTCATTTAACCTTTGTAAAGTATAGTTAAAATTTCACTCTCACTCTGTCTTTCTCTATCTCTCTCCACACCCCCATGTATTTTTTTCTCGAGAACTGAGTTTCCGTTTTCTATGACTAGATAGGTAAAACTATTCCTAGTTGGCATCCTTGCCAATCATCAAGTGGAAACCATATTCAGTTTTAATTCAATAATGGATTGTTAATGAGATAAAATATAATATATATCGAAACGCCTCGACCGATTAGAAATCCCTCATTAATAATTCATATTTAGTTAATACACTGACTTATACTGTAACGTGGAACACAATCATACCTTTCTGTGGTGCATACAAATTGAAATTAAATTGAATTGAATTGAATTGAAGTCAAGATATGCAGGAAAGGGTGTGTATTATTAGCATGTTAATGACTACTTTTACTTCTACTACTACTACTACTACTACTACTACTACTACTACTACTACTGCTGCTGCTGCTACTACTACTACTACTACTACTACTACTACTACTACTACTACTACTACTACTACTACTACTAATACTACTACTACTACTCCTACTACTACTACCACCACCACAACCACTACTACTACTACTACTACTGCTACTACTACTACTACTAGTGAAACAAGAGGGAATATGAAAGAAAGAAATGAAAGAAGAATTGTATATAAGAAGAGGAAGAGAGAGAGAGAGAGAGAGAGAGAGAGAGAGAGAGAGGGGGTGGGGTCGATTGAAAAGAAACTACTGATATGTTTAGTCAGACCATCGAAACGCCACGACCGATTAGAAATCCATTATTAATCATTTATATTTAGTTAATACACTGACTTATACTATAACGTGGTACACAATCATACCTCACCTTGGTGCATACAAATCGAAATTAAATTGAATTGAAGTCAAGATATGCAGGAAAAGGTGGGTATTATTAGCATGTTAATGATTACTTTTACTACTACTACTACTACTACGACTACTACTACTACCACCACTACTACTACTAATACTACTACTACTTCTACTACTACTACTACTATTACTACTACTACTACAACTACTACTACTGCTACTACTACTACTAGTGAACCAAGAGGGAATATGAAAGATTGAAAAGAAGAATTGTATATAAAGGCAGAGAGAGAGAGAGAGAGAGAGAAAGGGAGGGGGGGGTGATTGAGAGAGAAACTACTGATATGTTAGTCAGATCTAAAACACCTCCCTGGTCAGACCATCAAACTGATTAAAAACCGACTCCAAATCGACCGATCCTTGGCCGGTGGAGGTAAGGTAACTATTGGTGATGTGGGTGGGCGGCGCGGCTCCGTGCCCGTGGCGTAGCAATTAGAGATAAACCATTTATCGCATCAATACGTCGCGTGTAGTCAGGCACAACATTCAAGAAAACATAAATAAAATGCGAGTTTTAATACCATGGTGATCAACGCCGCACATCATTTTAGTAGGCTGCATCTATTGAAATCGTGTACATTTGCCTCTCATTTGCAAAAAACTCTCGTTGAGAATTTCGCAAACTAAACGTATCAAGATAAGAGCGGGTTTTTCAGCAGTGCGTGCAAAATCACCTTCACCTTTAGTGATTCCAAGGTTCTTTTTCTGTTTGGATTTCCTGCGTTAACTGAGTAGATTATTGAAAGAAAACTTCCAAAGTTGAGTACAACGAGATTTGTCTAAAAGCGGAAGAAAAAATACTGGTTACTTACATTTTGAGAAGGAAGAAAAGATTCAGGATTTGTCTCAATATTCTTCATAACTCTTTAACTCCATTGACAATATCGATCAAAGAGAAGGATCTATAAAAGAAAATCATCATCACAGTTGATTTACCTTTGAGTGGACTAAGGATGTTCCTTGCCTTGCGTGGGTTTTTAATCTGGTAAGTTGATTTTGTTTGTTTTTTGTATATCTCTTTAAAAATTGAAATGCAGGTGGTTGTTTGCAATCCCAAAAAATGATATTCCTTGAAATTAAAATGACTGAAAATAATCCTCGAACACAATTTTAATTGGGCATGTCATGTTGATGACAGAAGTAGTTTAGAAAATCGTTCGATCAATTGCATGTATATATATATTTTTTGCTCAACGGGTGGGTGGGGTATGGACAGGGGTGGGGGCCCGTCTTCTTTAACAAAACTTTTTTTTGTGGGGGGGGGGGGGGCAGTGGTGGGGGGCCTGTGTATACAAAGAAGCAAGTCTTGTTTAACTAATACAAATTTGAAACAATTGTTGTTTACACTCATACTTCTGTACATTTACTATTGTTGTACTGTTTGGGCTCTTTAACATAAAAGGGGATATGCGGAGGATACAGAGACGGAACAATACAAATACGCTTGAATGGTTTTGAATGCTGACTATAATGCACCATCATTTGGTTTTCTTCACTCTCTTAAATGGCAGCCAATTGAATAAAGAATAAGCTTTCATTTTTTGTTATGATGTACAATTTAGTGCATAAGCTTGCCCCGCAATACCTCTTTAATCTATATACTATAGTATC
>JAVYIG010012145.1:7500-55650 GCA_035222895.1 Strongylocentrotus droebachiensis | reverse complement strand
AACTTGGAAAGTTTCGAGGCCCTCCAACAGCACCTGGCGAGTTATCTCTAGGGGAATGGTTAGCAGAGTTTGGTAGCTATGCAGAACATTATCGGCTTACTGGAAGAACGAAGGCCCGTTCATTAGTTGACCATTTAGCTGGAGCGGCGAAAGAGGAAGCTCTATGTCATGGGACAGAGGTCAGAGATGACTACGACAAGCTTGTCAAGAAGCTGGAGTCTATGTTTGGCTCAACCGAGTCGGTGTCTTCTCTCACGCAGAGTTTCCACAATCGTGATCAGATGGAGAAGGAGACTCTAGCTGATTACAGTAGGGTTCTAATGAGACTGTACAGTAGGATGGTGAATGCGGCTGGAAACTCGGACGAGAAAGCAGCACTCCAGAAATTGCAAGATAGCACCTTGAAGGAGAAACTTGTCCAAGGGGCAAGGGAGAAGTGGGCTAAAAGAGAACTCAGGAGGATAGAGATTAGCTGTAGGCAAAAGACATTCTCGGAGATGCGAGAAGAAATGTTAGATTTCTTTCGCGACCAGGAGCCCTCCTCAAAAGCTGCACGAGCTTTTGAGGCCATCGCAGAAACTGCGCCAGTACCGGTGATGCAAGCTAGCAAGAAGGGGGAAATAGAGGTGCTGAAGGAGGATATTTCCAAGCTAGCACACCAAGTGTCTAATTTGGTAGGGATCGTCAGCAAGTTGACCGACAAGAATAACTTGCAGGTGCGAAGTAGTAACAGGGGTAATAGGGATCTCAAGTGCTTCAATTGTGGACAGAAGGGCCACACTAAACCCTACTGCAAGGAACCAACCCTATGCTACGGTTGTAGGAAGACTGGCCACATGAAAAGAGACTGTCCAGAGAGTGCACAAGCTGCAAACCCAAACCCAGGAGTTAACATACACTCTAAGAAAAAAGGGTTCAAAAAAGGGTGCAAAATAAGAGTTTGCACCCTTTACATAAAAATGAACCCTATTGAAGGAAAAGGGGTTCAAAAAAGGGTGCAATATAAGATTTTGCACCCTTCCCACATAAATGAACCCTAACAACCCAAAAAGGTGCAAAATAAAAGTTTGCATATTGCATGCATATTCATGATTACTTTCCACGTTTTCACATAAAAATACATTTATCATATGATTTGTTAAGCAAATTATGACAATGCACATCAATTTTGTGATTTGTATTTTCCTTCGGCAATCATTAACCAATAGATTATTTTGTTTGATCATGTTACAATTACATTCACGTTTTAGCAATATATATATTGATTATATGATTACTAACCAAGAAACATCATGCATGTTTAATATGTATATGTGTACGAGCAAATGTCACGAGTATTCCTCGATGATGGGTGCAGGATTGCACCTTTTAAAGGGTGCAGGATTGAACCCCTTAAGGTGCTGCTATTGCATCGGTTTGCACCCCTAAAGGAGCAGGATTGAACCATTAAGGGTACTAAGATGTCTCCTAAAAGGTGCATTCTGGCACCCTCCTAAAGGGTGCAGGATTTAACCCCTAAAGGTGCTGCTATTGTTGCATCGGTTTGCACCCCTAAAGGTGCAGGATTGAACCATAAAGGGTACTAACATTCCCCCCAAAAGGTTCAATCTGGCACCCTTTTGAAGGGTGCAGGATTGCACCTTTAAAAAGGGTGCAGGATTTAACCCCTAAAGGTGCTGCTATTGTTGCATCGGTTTGAACCCCTAAAGGTGCATAGTTGCACCATTTTTTCTTAGTGTGTAGGCAAGGTAGATTCCATGGCCACTGATGAAGGTTTGGCTGCCCGCTTGATTTCTCCAAGTCCTAGGAGCAGTGTTAACATTTGCGGTGAAGAGTTGGAATGCATCTTGGACTCTGGTGCTGAGACCTCGATAATTCCGTCTTCGGTTTACCATGGTCAGCTTGAGGAGAAGTTAGGGAATCCCAAACAGATGCCAGGGTTTTTCTTGAATGTAACAGGTATTGGAGGGGTCCAACTACCTATTGAAGGGTATGTGGAAGTGCCAATTGAATTGGAAGGACAGACGGTACTTGGTAGCTTCTTGGTCGCCAAGAATAGAGGTAATGGTACAAGTGCTCAACATTCTGTACTTGTGGGATGTAATATCCTGCATCGGATGAACACGGACAAGTTAATCGAAAAGTACCCTTCTCTGAGTGCACTGAGGATTCCACAGATTGCTAGGAAACGTGACAAGAGCGAAGTAGTTGCAGTTCATACTGGTCAGGCTGAAGTGCTGCCACCTTTTACAGTGAGTAGAGTCACTTGTGAGTTGAGGAAGGAAGCGTTGGATATAGAGGTACTGGTCCAAGACTCCATAGGGAGAAGTAATCCAACTCTGAGTGCTGTGGAAGGATGTCAGCAAGTCAATGGGAGATTTATCGATTTGTTGCTAGCTAATCGATCAAATGAAGAAGTATGGCTGCCACCTATGACTCAAGTAGCTGAAGCAAGAGCCATCCAGAGAAAGCAGGAAATTCAGCTAGGTATGGAAGAGGATAGAGTACTTGTCTCTTTGTGTGATGTAGTCATAGTGGATGAGCCATATGACGAGGATGACAAAGACGGAGTAGATCCACAAGTTGATAACCATGAACTTCCACTTGGTGTTCAGTTAGATGGATTGTCACTAGACGAGAAGCAGAAAGTATCTGAACTCCTGACGAAGCACTCTGGAGTATTTTCTGCAGGACCTTTTGACCTGGGAGAGTGTAGCATAGTTCCACATGAGATACATCTAACAGATGGCCCACCAATTAGACTTCCCTATAGGAGACTCCATCCTGATCAGGCGAGTGAGATCAAGAAGATGCTACAAGAGATGTTGGACAAAGGAATTATTCAACAGTCAAAGAGTCCATACGCAAGTGCTATTGTGGTTGTGAGGAAGAAAGACGGATCTCCGCGGCTTTGCATAGACTATAGACTATTAAATGCAAGGACGATCAAGGACTCTTTCCCTTTGCCAAGAATAGAGGAGACATTGGAAGCCTTGAGTGGTGCGCAGTATTTCACTTCGCTTGATCTTGCTCATGGGTATTTCCAAATAGTTATGGACCGGGAGTCTGTTGAGAAGACAGCTTTTAGAGTACCGTGGGGTTTATACGAATTCCTACGTATGCCACAGGGATTGTGCAACAGCCCCGGTACCTTTCAGAGGACCATGGAATTCATTCTAGGAGATATGAATTTGACTGAAGTCGTCCTTTATCTAGATGATATCCTAATCTTTTCTTCGACCCTAGATGAGCACCTGAAGAGACTAGATAAAGTGATGACGAGACTCCACGATAACGGACTGAGACTGAAGGGAAAGAAATGTTTCTTTCTGAAGGAGAAAGTATCTTACCTTGGACACGTGGTATCGAGAGAAGGTATAGCTGTCGATGAGGAGAAGGTGAACAGGATCAGGGAGTGGCCTACTCCAACGAATGGACGGGAAGTAAGCTCTTTTTTAGGACTTGCTTCATACTACCGAAGATTTATTTCAGAGTTTGCTCGTATAGCCGGACCACTGCACAAGGTCTCTGCCAAGAAAAAGCAGACCAAGACGACATCATTTGAGTGGAAGGACGAGCAAGAGACCTCTTTCAAGGCCTTGAAGGAGTCGCTGATAAGAGCTCCAGTCCTAGCTTACCCATGCTTCGATAGAGACTTTACCTTAGAGATAGATGCTTCAGGCAAAGGATTGGGAGCCTGCCTATCACAGAGAGATGAGGATGGAAGACTTCACCCAGTTGCATATGCTAGTAGAACTCTTCGAGGTGGGGAGAGGAACTACCCAGACTTTTCCAGTTTTAAGATCGAGCTGTTAGCTCTGAAGTGGGCAGTTGTAGACAAGTTTGGCCCATATATTCAAGGTCGCCATTGTGATGTTCTAACGGATCACAACCCATTAGTGCACCTCAAAAGTGCAAAGCTAGGAGCGACGGAAACAAGATGGGTGGCTCAGCTTGCTGCATTCGATATTGACGTTAAGTACCGCACCGGTAGATCCAATAGATGTGCAGACGCACTGAGTAGAGTGGTGTCGGAAGAGGAGATCACTGCCATGGTGAATGAGGTGACTGGTTCTACTAGTTTGTTACCATGTGATCAAGACCCAATATCTAAGCAAGACGATGGTGAAGGACCCGTTTCCAATATACTCCCATCTTACAGCCACGAGGAGTTGGCAAAGATACAAGAGGATGATGATTTACTGGGAGAGGTGAGGCGTCTTTGGAGGAAGAATTGGAAACGTGGTCAAGAGCTAGAAATCGACAGTGTCAGTTTGCGGAGTTGGTTGAAGGAATGGAAGAATTACACTGAATATTCAGGTGTGCTATATCGTGAGATTGATGATCCCATTTATGGGAGAATTCGACAGTTGCTTCTACCACGGATATTGAAGGAGACAGTGTTGAGCCTAACTCATGACCAGTGGGGCCATCAGGGGGTCGAGAGGACACTCAATCTGCTGAAAGAAAGGTGTTATTGGCCAGGCATGACTCAACATGTAAAGGACTATGTGAAGAAGTGCTTTCGATGCGTCACTTCGAAGCCGCCTACTCCAACAGTGCGCCCACCTCAGAGGCATTTGATGGCTTTTCAGCCTCAAGAAGTATTAGCTGTGGATTTTTTGAAGTTAGACCGAGGACACCGAGGGTACGAAGATGTGTTAGTGCTGACAGATGTGTTTAGCAAGTACTCGCAAGCTATTCCATGTCTGAATCAATCTTCAGAGACGGTGGCCAAAGGTAGTGCGTGACTACTGGATTTCGCATTATGGGATACCCATGAGGATCCACTCGGATCAGGGCCGGTGCTTTGAAAGTGTCTTGGTATTAGACCTGTGTAAGTTGTATGGCATCAAGAAGTCTCGTACCACAGCATATCATCCATCTGGAAACGGGCAATGCGAACGTTTCAACAAGACTTTGTGTTGTTTGTTGCGATCCTTAGACCCTAAGGAAAGAAGACGTTGGCCGGAATTGATCAAACATGTTGTTCACATGTATAACACAACCCCCCACAGGACAACACGAGTGACTCCCTATTTCTTGATGTTCGGGAGAGCACCCATACTTCCCATCGACCACTTGCTGAATAAGTCACCCATAGACTTGAATGACTACAGTCAAGAGCAACAGAGATTGGTAGAGAAAGCCCGTCAGATAGTATCTGAGAGACAGAAAGTGGAAGCAATGAAGGAAGAACAGAGACAACAGAGAAAAGAGAGAGGGTCTATTACTGTCTTAGAAGTAGGAGACAGAGTTTTGCTTCATCGTGACGCCTTCACGGGAAGACACAAGCTCGTAGACAAGTACTATGAGAGGCCCTATGTCATTGTTGCTAGGAATAAAGAAAAGGATGTCTATCAGATACGCTCGATAACTGGAGGCAAAGCCAAGTGGGTCAATCGACGTCGACTAGTTAAAGATCCTCGTCAGGAGGACAGAGGGATAGATGAAATTTTCCCTTATCCCGAGGATGACTCTAACGTAGAGAGAAGAGTCGATGATCATGTTGCTGACGGTAAGGATGACGATGCCGATGACGACGTCGATGATGATGATAGCAATGATGAAGATGACATCCTCCCTCGTTGGCTGTATCTTCCAAGACAGGATGACACGACTTCTGGTCTAGAAGTAGGAACACCTGTCCGACGCTCAGCAAGAGCTAATAAAGGTGTGAATCAAAACCCTTTTCGATTGCCAACTTTAGGGATTACTGGACTTCCCACTTGATATTGTAGGGATAAAGCTACAACACAAGCGGGGAAGGGGATGGACTTCCCACTTGATATTGTAGGGATAAAGCTACAACACAAGCGGGGAAGGGGATGATATATATAATCAGTTTGTAAATAATATTTTTCAGCCCAGTTTGAAAGGAGTATGGAAACAAGTGAGGCTGAATAATAGCAATAGACATTTCTTTCAGTCAGGAATCTCTTTTTGATTATAGATTTTTTTTCTGAGAAAATAGCTGTGGTGCATATTGATATTGCAGATACAACTTTGCTAACGTTTCTTTTTCCATTGTAGCGTACATTTGATATTTAGAAGTTGTAATGGAGAAACAAGATTTTCAGTTTCTTTGATATGTGAAGTTGTAATGGAGAAACAAGATTTTCAGTTTCTTTGATATTTGGAGAGTATAATATTGATATGTGGAGTTATATAGAAACAAGATTTTCAGTTTCTTTGATATTTAGAGAGTATAATATCAACACACAAAATTTTATACACTGGACGGTTTGTTGATTGGTTTAAAATATGAATACATCTACAATAGTCAATGCATTTGGTATTTTTTGGTGTAAATACAGGATCTATTGTCGAGGACGACAATGTGGCAAGCAGGGAAGATGTCGGAAGTTAGATATTTGTGAATGCTTTTTTTGTACATACATGATCTATTGTCGAGGACGACAATGTTGCAAGCGGGGAAGATGTCGGAAGTTGGAAATTTGTGAAAGTCTTTATTTTATGATGTTTAAGTTTAAACCAAATTTATATTCTGCTTTCAATTAAGTGTTAAGGATCGAGGTTAGATCGGATGTTTTTTCACCATAGTATGATGTGACCTGCATAGCTGAGTCAGGTGTTTATTTCCGTTATACGCTAGATTGCGTAATGACATTAGGTCAAGTGGCAGTGACATTCCTTTTGTTATTGTATGCATGAATTAGTCCGTATGTTAACGTACGTACGTACGTACGCGGCATGGGCGAGTAGTTCTATCTTGGGTGTGGTTAGCTCAGACACCAATTGAGCATCCACATGCACGGACGTGTTCTAGGTCAGGCAAGCTCTGGTTTTGGAGATTCTTCGGGTATGTGAATTTATACTTGTAAATGTATTTTAATCTTAATTGAGACATTAAGAAGTTACTTAGGATTCGGAATAGAGTTTGTATAGTATTTTGCATTTTTATTGGAGTGCATGGATGACTTTTTGCTACAATTTCTATGTCGTTTGTAAACGTTTATGAAACGTCTTTCGATGTAACAAGTTCATAGCTATCAGTGAAATTGCAAATGATATTTGTTGAGATTGAGAATAGTCAGTGAAATCACTGTTGTATTTGCTTTGTTAATTATTTCATGTTTAATAATAACAAGTGCAGAAACTTGCTTGTTTTTAGTAGTTGAAGAGAATTATCAACTCAGTTAGTTTTTGTAGTTATGAACGTAGAGGGCAGCATTTTGTATACCAAGATGGCGGCGCCCATGAATCGTAGATACCGACTTATGGTATGAGGGTGTGTTTTTGTAATATAATCATAGATATTGAATCTTGATAGAGTTTTTCCGTAGATAACATGTTACATTGTATATATTTAATACTTAGTGTATTTTCAATGTAGGTTTCCATGGTTACGGGTGTATTGACTTTTCATTTACAGCTGGGAGATATGGGACTACAGCTTGTCCAGGCCTACATGTACTAGGTGATGTCTGCATTCTGCTCGTAGCAGTGGCGGGTAGAGAGTGACTGTGGAGTTTGCAGTCTGGTTGTTGCTTGACATTTGTTTGACCTTGGGTAGGCATCTTTTGATATTTGTTTGATATGTTTAATCAAACAGTGATAATGTTGATGTTTATAATGCAGTATAGTATAGTAATATTAATGAGCTTTCTGATTAATGCTTTACCATGTTTTGTAAATGCTTTCAAATAATATTATAAAGGATAATTTATCGAGGGAATGAATTGATTCTTTATCAGAGGGTTTGATAAGATAATTCACTTTATGGAGTTAAGTGTAATTTTATTGTCTTATATCTGGTTGATGATTAAGATGTTTTGAATATTTAGATAAATATTATTTGATTATGAGGAATCTTTAACTAAAGTACGAGATACATATATTGTTTGTAACAATATATGATTATTCAATGACTATAGAAGTTTGTTTGGTTTTTATACAATACATGCATATTGAATATGTATGTCAACGATGATATTGAATTATTTGAATCTGTAATGTGATACAAGTGATTTATCACCGATTTTATCTGTATCTTTACAGGGTTTTTTGTTACGACACAGAATAAACCTCATAGACCTTAATCTGCTGTCCTGTCTCATCATTGATACTACCGGTCCCTAGCAAGGTCCAACCCCCACCCACGACATCACCATGAGACATCAAGCTACATAATTATAGAACTATGATCAACAAACGTGATATTGTCTTAAAAACATTCAGAGAACGTTTGAACTAGAATGAATAAGAGATAATGCAATCAAGTATAAACAAGTGCATTTTGTCCATGTTAATCCTCCAGTACCAAATAACTAAGGAAAACTCAAGCCTAAGCATATATAGTCCCTCCCCCACAACTGCAATGTGATGGGACTAAATAAAAAAATGTTTTAGATGCAAAAAAACATTCCCTCTTGAACGATAACGTTCTTATTGGTCATCTATATATCCCTCTTGAGGATCAGGACCAGGATCAGAACAGAAAAACAGGAACAAAATAATTGATTTGTGACATATTGTCTATTTTCATGATTGTATTATCTACTTATTTCTTTTTCCTATTTTATTGTATTTAAAATGTTTTCTTATGTTCCCTTGTATTGATTATGTTAATATATTTTCTATTTTGGAGGGAAGGTGGTTAAGAAATACCAACTTCTTTAACATACCGTTTCCATGGCAACGGTCTTATTTTGTTTCCTGAAATGATTCAAATTTTAATCATAATCAAACAGACTTCTGAAATTATTAGAAGGGTACTATTTGCTTCATGTCGTTGAAAATCATAATATATCCTGAAAAATTCCAATATTTCTTGATTCGTTTTCATTATTATAGCCCTTCACCTACCTTATGGCAACCAGACAGATCATTATACCCGAAGGTCATATAATTGAATTGATTCGATTAATTTATTCACCACTCATGGGTTGATATGCCCTTGTCAGATAACAGGCCTAGCTGTTTTTCTAATAATAATAGTGATGAGATTCCGCTTTTACATAGCGCCCAATACATCGATACAACGGTGTGTGTGTGTGTCTAAGCGAATTTACTTCCCTAAATTGCCCTAAATTCCTGCGCAACCTAATGTTCATACCCTTTACAAAAGTGAGCAGTGCTCACCCAAGCATGAATTATTTTCGGATTTTTTGGTGTCATATGACAGTTGAGTTTATGAGCTTTCCATACATATAACACCTTTCCCCCAGAATCATATATTATTTATTCAGCAGCCATTTCAAAAGTGTAAAGTTTATTTTGGGACGCACGGTATATAACATTTTTTTTAATGGGGGCGGGGGGAGGGTACATGTATATTGAAGATAAACCAAACTTTTTGGTTATATTTGACTGTATTTGGGTTACTTGCGTACTTGATGGATTTTTAACTTAATCATTTTGTACACAAATTACAGCGTATTCTGCCTCTTTGATTTGTAAATATATATTTAAGATAATCCAAACTTAAAGGATATTATTTCAATGCAAGTTGATTTGATTTGAGTTGTCTGGCAAACAAAATGCTCTTACCCCACCACCATAATACCTATTAACATGCTTTAGATAAAGCGCTCTGACCCCCCCCCCCCCCCCCCCCCCCCCAAAGAGCTACGCGCCTGAGCTGATCATCGGCGTTCTTGATATATTACCCTCTTCCCGGCGACATCCTTGCCTGGAGTTGATTGCTTTTAAAAAATGTAGGCCAGGATACGCCACTACATGGGAGGTTCTTCTTCACCCATTTCGAATAATCAAGAACACAAAATCATTTATAATAAATATTTTCGTATAACTGTTTCTATCACCCCTTTCACAGATCACATCATAGACAATATATATTTGTTTGTGTTTGTGGTTTTATGTGTCCATTTAATCCACCTAGTAAGAATGTACTGCCCGCCTCCCCCCCCCCCCCCCCCTCCTACCCGCCAATAACATGGGCCCCACGCAATTTCTGGACCCAGGATACGCCATTACATGAGAGGTTCTTTATCTCCCATAACGAACCATCAAGAATACGAAATCAATTATAATAAATCATTTTTCATATAATTGTTTCTACCACCCCTTTCACAGAACAAATCACCGTCTATGGCTTAGAGCTGTGTCAACGACGATGATGATCTGATGTTAATATCGATCAAGCACACTAGCTGTCGTTCGTTACGGATCGTTAGTAGAATACTGTTATGTGAACAGTGGGTGAATACGATTGGTGATCTAAAAAAACAAAAAGACCAATACAAGCTTAGACCAAACCTCTACCCTCGAAAGCAAGATGGAAGATGGTATCAACAGCCAAGTGGAACGAATTTTTGTCATTCTCCTCGTCATCATCTTCGGAAGTGGATCATGGTTGACGACGTCAGGAGTCTGGTCCGAAATACCTGTCCTGGTTGCCCTAGGCCTGCCCGAAAAGAACCGCATCACTTCTTACATCACCATCCTCGTTCAAAGTGGATTATTCGTTGGCGTTGTCCCATTCTTGATCTGCAACAAGTTTCTTGCATCCACCCGCGTCTATAGACCAGAGATCCCCTTTATCTACCCGGTCACCTTCACAGGAACCATTGGGACATTTTTGCTGATATTCTTCTGGGACTCAAGGACATATGTGTCCGGTCAACCCCACAGCGTGGCTTTCATTATCATTATATTTTTCGTCGCGACGGTCGATATGATGATGGATATCACTTCCATTGGGTATATATCTCTCCTGAAACCGGAGTATTTGAATTGGTTGTTGATTGGTCAAGGAATGGGTTTCTTTCTTCCTGCATGGGTTGTACTTATTCAGCATTCAGGGGGCAGTAAAGAAACATGCGTCGCCAATTTTACATTCATGAACGAAACTGTGGTCGGAAATTCATCATTGTCGTATAGCTGTACCTCTTGGCTTGAAGTAGCTCCCGAATTTCTTTTTGGACCCGAACAATTTTTTGCTTTTCTGTTCGCGATGATGCTTTCATGTCACATCTCATTCATTTGCCTGAATACCTTGCCTTGCACCAGACGGGAATACACGCCTCAGCGAGACGGTCACCATCTTAAAAAAGATGGCTGCGGAGGGCTTTTCCAATCACGGGACACCTCTTCGGGTGAAATGGACGAACTTGTGGGTTTGACACAAATTCCCGAGGCAGAGGGAATTGCCAGGTCGGGACCAAACAGGGGGGACTTTGAGATGAGAGAACTTACGAATTGGCAGGTTGCACTCCTATACAAGGGTATTCCGCCAGCGCATACGGTAGCCAGACGTACGGCTTGCTGATGCCTCTCCGAGAAATAACTAGTGTTCTCGCTTATCTACTCTTTCTACTGAAACCTATATACAGCTACAAAGTGGTGGTTGGGACCTTTTTATTAGGGTTCATGTCTAGTCTGTACTGCATTCTTGTGGCCGCAATGAGTCCGTATCCTCCATTTAGTGGACTTCTCATAGGAAAAGTACTAATTGTAAGTATTATCTATCACTTTATATACTTGGCTACCTACCACCCCCCCCCCTTTCATCCCTTTCTTTTACTTTTTTGTTGTTGCTTTGTTGAACATATTTTTGATCATCTCTGGGATTCATAGACAATAATAGATAAGTATTCCCAAAGTCAGACTCTTGTCTACCAAAATATGTTTTACTGTAGCTGCTTTGAAAATATAGAATAATTAACCTGTCTTGCCAATTTCAAAAGATTATGAGTATTAAGTATTATGTTTTAATTATTTTATGAGTTTTTTGTATCTCTTCACATTTTGTAAGCGCTATGGTATTTTTTTAACGCTTCTTAATGAATGATATCATTATTATTATCATTATTATTATTAGTTTTATTATTATTATTATTGTTATTATTATTATCATTTTTATTATTATTATTATCAATATTATCATTATTATTATCATTATTAAAGTTTTCATTTTATCATAATTACAATTATCATTTTTTTTAAATTATTATTATTATTATTATTATTATCATTATGATTGTTATGATTATGGTTATTATTATTATAATTAATATTATTATTATTATTATCATTATCATTGTTGTCATCATTATTATCATTTTTATTATTATTACTCATGCTATTATTATTATCATCATGTTTTATGTAACTCTTCTTGAATAATCCTCTTCTTTGGTCGCCTCTTTAAATTCGTTCTTCTTACATAATTTTTTTTTTTTTTTAACATGTCCCCCATATTATTCTACACATTAAAACAAAAATCTGATTTTAATACGTTCCTTTATTTTTGTAATTCTTGTTTTTTACCCCCAGGTTGTTGCTTGGATAGGCTCCGGTGTGTTCCATAACTACTCCCGCGCGTCTTATACCTGGATATTACGTCAAAGCCCAGACAATCGAAAGCATTTGATCCAGTCCAGTGCACTGGGTGAGCTTGGGGTGACCATAGCCACCATAATCATGTTCCTTCTCGTCAACGTTTTCAACGTCTTTGAGGCATACGACGATCAGGAGAAGTGTCCAGTGCAACCAACTTGTACCAGATCCTAATAGCAGGTACTTGTAATTTCACACGGGCCTTCGTTGCGATTTGCGATCAACTTTTCCCACCTTGGACTACATTTCCAAATGACGCATAAGGATATGAAAAATTAAAAGGTGGTCTGATTGCTCAGATGTAGTCATGTGGTCTCGAAGCAGGGGCGGAGGGGAATTTAAAGTGAAATTAAGGCGGTAGTGCCCTTTGGCTAGGTAATGTTTCTCATGAACAAGTTCACCCCTCCCCGGCATGACTTATAATAATACTAATTTTGATTACCAAGGTGTTACATACATGTATAACTAGTTAATTAGACTGCCTACTCTCTAGTCTAGCATGACATCTTACTAAAAGTAGTCCACAGGCCACAGCCGAAATGAAACGAGACAGAGTATCAGAGTGTGTGTTCAAGTAGTTAAATCAAGTTACTGTCTGTTTGTGCGCAGATGCGCCAATACATTTTGTCATTTCTTTTAATTGTTTTTCATATTTCTCATGTTACATAATCATACATTTCAAAATAAAGTACAAGTTTGTTTGTATGTGAACTATCAATGATACATAATAAATAACATAAAAATAAATGGTCAATATAGAGTACTGATTTAATTGAGAGAAAAATGATGGACCTACATAAAAACAAGCTTGTAAAGCAGTAGGCCCCTGAAGCTTCATAAGAGCTCTGCAATTCGTATTACCCCAACAATAATTGTTAGGTATACTTATTTACACCAGTAGTATGTATGTAATCCCGTAGGATTTTTTTGCCAAAGTTGATTTTTTTTTTGTTGCTGTTTTGGCTTCAAAAGGGTCCCAATTGGCCAAAAATGATGGGGTTCAAATTTTCAGACCCCTCCTTCCCTTCCATGGGGGTCCATATTGGCCGCCAAAATGGCTTATATAGAGCGCAATAGGGAAATTTGGTGTCTTCGGGAAAATTTGAACCCCATCAATTTTCGATAGCTTGGACCCCAATGAATCCAATTTGGGCACAAAATTCCTACGGGAGCTGTTTCAGTGATAAACCGTACCACACTACAGAGTGTAAGTGCCAAAGTGGATTAATGTCTTGTCAAAAATCGTTTTAGTGCCGAGCTGGGATTAGAACTCTCAACCCTAGGATTGAGGGCCAAGTTGATGACATGGCACCTCCATCTTAAATCCGTATAGGGACCTCTGGTGGTTTATCTACAAGCATGACACTTGCTTCTCGTAGCAGTCAGGTAACCCATGACTCATTAACAATTAAAATTACCCTACATTGAGGGTGGGTCGGCTCCCGATTTGGGATAAGCTAAGCGAATCGAGGACCCTTCAGAGAAGTGGAAAACCCCAAAATAATTTTAAAATGTTTATTTTCCTACACCTTTGCTGATGACACGAATCCGTTATTCTCCCTCAGCTATCCTTACACTTTCATTGTCAATTGTCATTTATTGCCAATTAAATAGTACCTTTCAAGACTTCCCGTTGGAAAGTGTTTCTCACATTAATTTTTTGGGCGTAACCGTTGACAATAAGCTTTCCTGGAAGTGTCACATTGACAACATCTGTAAAACTTTTTCTCGTAACAAAGGCATTATAAGTAAGTGTAATGCCTGGTGAATAGCACGGTGTTTTGAGAGAAGTATACATGATATAAACAGACAATGTTTAAACAAATAAACAATGTAACATGTGATAAAAAGCAATGCTTGTACAAGATCCTGTGAAGAGTAGTATTATAAAGTATATATATATAGAGAGAGATTCAAGATTCAAGATTTTATCGTCCATATAAAATACAGAAATTCTTTTTCCATCGGTGCAACATGTAATACGCAAAACATAAGACAACAACATGGTGTCGTGTGCTGAAAGCCCGAGGGGCATCAAGACTCTATAAGGAAAGTCTATGAGCAGGTACGGTCCTCCGGCTTTCAGCACAGAACATAACAAGACAGTTACAATGTAACTCACACACATGGTGCAACCGCAAACCCCTCCAATGTATATGACTTATACATAGCAAGAATCCTAAATACAAGTTCTGAATCACATCATGAATAAATTCAGGCATGAATATAAATGAGAACATGAAAGCAGAATAGGAGCAGCATCACAATCGAAATACGAGCAGAAAGAGAAAGAGAAAGAAAAAGAGAGCTCAAGCTCGAAGGACCAGTGGCGGATCCAGGGGATGGGGGCCCGGGGGGCCCAGCCCCCCTCCCCCCCCCCCCTTGAGAAAAAAATCATGTAAAATCACGCGATTTTTACCTTTTTTTGGGGTTGGGCCCCCCCCCCTGGCGTTCAAGGGGGTGTGCAAATTTCAAAATTTTCGAGGACCAAAAAAAAAAAAAATACCCCCCCCCCCCCCCCCCCCACTGAGCGACTTTTCGGCTTGCTGATTCGTTGCGATTTTTTTTTGGACTTCAAAAAAAAAAAAAAAGGGTTTTCTGTATCTGGCTCTACGGGTAATTGGTACACGCAGGCGGATTCCTGAGCGGTTAAAAGTAAAACAAGAAAATAGTGGATGTGATGGGTCTTTCGTAATATAAGTTATTTTAGTGAATAAGCGATCTTCAAACAAAACTGATAGGATAGAGAGTATGTGTGTGTTTGCGTGTGTGCGTGTGTGTGGTGTATGCGTGTGTGTGTGCGTGGGAAAACGCCATCAACCGCGGACCTTTCCATAGAAAACTACCCTCAAACCGCGGACGTACCTGCAATGGGGGACCGTCCACGGTTGCGATCCTGGTTTTCGCCGTATAAAATTTACGACGTAGGGGGCGTTTGAATATTAGATGTCGCAGCGTGTAGCCAACATCGAGTGGATCAGTTCTATGTGTATCGCGAAATGTCACAGCGCCCCCTTCGATGACTGCGCGGGAAAAACGCGCTACCTGCTATCATCCCATAGCAGGTACGTCCGGGGTTGAATGTAGTTTTCTATGGAGTGGTCCGCGGTTGCAGGCAATTACCCATGCACACACACACAAGTAATAAACTTCGTCCACGTTTGACGCCATAAACGTGTAGTGGTGTGTGTGCGTGTGCGTGTGTTCGTGTGTGTGTGTGTGTTTTATACTGGTTTTACATCTTAAAATACATAGATAAATGTTAATTACATCAATAAAACAAATGGAAGGATAGACTCTCACATGAAGGATAATTCAAAGATAAACCACAGAACGAAAATGTCGAGGGGAATGGTGATTGCTCACCGGATACAAAATATCATTGAAATATTGCATCTTAACCATTAGACACAATTATTTCAATCTGCAAGTCCCCCTTTTGGATGACTAACTACAAATATTGAAACTGTATCTTTTGCACTTTTGTTAGAATAACATTCAGCAAACGTTTGACCTGAGTAAGAATAAATGAGGTATAAAATTTATGTCACACGATGTATTTTTTCAATAATGATGATAGTGGATTCTTGTATACCATCAATGCAGATAAAGCCATCACATGGATTTGAATCCCGAACCCTTTGGTCCGGTTATTCAACCGAAAGTCTCAGTCAGCATTGGCGGTTCTTCCCTCCATAATATCCGTCAGCGCGTTTAAGAAACTATCCAACTTTTTCTCGACTCCATTAAATCGGTCTCGAAGAAGCCGCTGATCGGCTCGTATCTCCGCTAATTCTACGTTTCTCTTCTCGCACTCCTCCGCTGCTTTGCTCTCCATCACCTTCAAGCGATGCGTCATGTCTGAGAAAAATCGGTTGTTGGAATCATCTTCCTGACTCATGTCGACCTGTAGACAAGAAAAGTAAACATTGATTTAAAAAATAAAGATTATCTCTCGAGATGTTAGTTGAGGTTTTGTAATAGGCCTACTTAAACTTATGGCCCGGTCCCACTGGCCGATGGACACAAAACGTATGCACAAAGGACACAGCGGACGAGCAAAATTTCCGGGGTGGCTCCATCCGTTTTCATCCGCTCCAGAAATGGACAAAATTTGCGAAAATTTGCGAAAACAGAACGGAAAATAACGGACGTGGGTAGTATGTAGCGGGGATGTTAAACGGATGTGTAGCGGTTCAACATTCTGTGTAAATAAGTTATAGTTCCTTCACCTTTCTGTCACCTTTTCATTGGCATGCGTCCGCATTCTTTATTTATTTTTAGACGCGCTATTGTACTGTTGACGTCACAATGGTATGCAAATTCTTCAGTATGCATGCGCGTAGCTGTTGTAAATTTATTGTGTTATGCGTGCCAATCCCATTTGATAGGTGTGTTTTTCCTATTTAGTAATGTATTTTTGCCATTTTGTGTCACTTAAAGTTTAATAATATTCAAAATGATTGCTTGGGTGATAATTACATTTTCATACTGCTTTATATTCTTCAATTCAATAATAATTTTAAATCTGGAAGTTTTATTAAGATAGTATTCTAGTTGACTCCAGTAGCACAAATAGTGTGTGTTTTGTCATTCTTTGTTTTATTGGTTATTGTAAAAGTTTGCTGCCATTGGTCAGTTTTTTCTCTTCTTTGATTGGCTCTTAATATTGGCCAATCCTTTGGGGGTAAAGTTAATTTTTTTTGGCTCTGGCTCTTCAGTCGCCTTTTAACCTTTGCCTTGAAAGGTTCAATTTTTTGTCTGATTTTGAGCTCAGTTATCCTTTACTTGATTTCACTTATTTACGTGCTTCAGTTGATCTCCTATAGACCTCTACGTTTTATTAGGTTTATTTGGAAATTTCATTTTTCTGAGCAATTTTCACTTCAACAATACTTCAACCTTTCTTTGATTACTTTTTGGCGACCATATTTTTAGTAATCAATCTTCAACAAACTTTTGGACTTCAACTTCAATTCAGTGAATCAGTACAGCTCATGAACTGCAACTCTCAAGTCTAAATTATCCCCGTCTTAGAACAGTCGATTAAAGTCAGTCACCATATCTTCAACTCTGACAACGTCTTCAGCATTATCAACATTTTAGACTGAGAGTCTTGTGAACTGAGTCCAGAGTTACTTTCATCATTTAAGCATCATCTCGAAACTCGACTCGGATTTATCGTTCCTCATTCAATTTATTGCAGGCTGAAAATTCTCATCAAGTTCAATCATTCATCTAGACCTGGCTCTAGGCAATACCATCAATTGCTTAGCCTAGTCTAGTTCAAACTGTCGCGGTTCTTCACTTAATCAATTAAATTAACGACTAGCTTCAAACTCTTATTCAACGATCACCATCGTCAGTCTACATATTCCAGAGTAGATCTAGCTCTTCTGAATTTTGATCATTCTACAAGCTACAGTCTACGCTGGATTCGTGAGTTTAGCTCGTCTACTTATTCAGCACTGATCAACGTCATTCTACTTTCTAGGATCTTCATCATCTTTATTTCATCTCTTCGTTGGGTGTTGCGCCACTACGATTTAAAGAGTTTGTAGACTCTATCTATAAATCAGGAAGTTTCGTTTTAATGGATCTATATTTCCCCCCTTGTATTTGACTCGGCAGTAAGGTAAAATAGCGGCGGTCTTTCGCTTTATAAATAGACCTTAGTATTTTTGTTATCTGATGTTAAATAGCGGCGGTCTTTCGCTTTATAAATAGACCTTAGTATTTTTGTTATCTGATGTAAAATAGCGGCGGTCTTTCGCTTTATAAATAGACCTGGTCTAACTGTTAGATCTAGAATTAAGAAACTCTATTTCAGATTATTTATTATAGATCTAGACCTATTCTATTCTATTTATTAATATTAATTAATAGATTGTAACCAGTTGCATGCCTGGATTATCTCATTTCTATTTTCATGATTTTGATATGAACATTACAATATTTGGAAAGTGAATCTATTTATCAAATAATAAAACAAATCGGTGTTGGAACTTAAAGATTTTGCTTGATCAAAGTGTTTCTTATTCAGGAGTTATTTTCTTGTAAATGAATTTCATCTAAATTATCTTTAAGTCCAATTTTTATCAAACATGTTCATCGGAAGCCTAGTGGATAAAAGCGGATGGAAGTGGATGACAGCTTTGAATACTTTATATACGAGATGCATACGTTTACATCCCTTCTATTTCCGTGCTACTAACGATGTATAGACGTTCCATGTACCTTATCTTTCCTCCCTCTTTGCGTTTTCAGCTGCAGCGGATGTGAGTTGCGAGGATGCCCAGAGGATGCAGAGAGAATACAGCGGACGTTTAACGGATGATAACGGACATAAAACGTTTGTTGCTCGTATTTGTCGCGGATTTACATCGAACACGGTGGAAGTTCATCCGTTCTAAAAGTTTTGTGCAGCTCAAAACCTTTTGCGCGGATGAAATCACAGTGGACGGATGCTCGATGGATAGAGCGTATGAAACACGTATGCAATGAGTACACAACGGATGCATAGCGTTTTTCCAACGGATGGCAACATTTGTTTACGTTTTACATCCTCTTTGCATCCGTAAGTGCAGTGGGACCGGGCCTTTAAAGTCGCACCATGACTATGATATAGGCAGTGTGACAGACTTTACAGTTAGCCTGCTGTATAAATATTCAAAGTGCCTTTGCCTTGCTTAGAGAACAGTCACATTTAATAGTAAAAGGCTTTTTTCGTAATGTAACCAAATTTGATGCAAACGTCTTTGTGAAGTGCCTCAATACAAACTATTTAATTCACCTGATAAGAATAATGGTATTTCAATAGACAGAATCCGAATTGCATACATTATTAGTTGTTGCCAGATAGCACAAACATTATAGCGTGTCCTACCAGCGACACTTAATATATGCAGCTTGCATTGAAATTCTATTATTCTTATCGCGTGATTGAAATAATTGTATCGAGGCACTTCACAAAGACGTTTGTATTTAATTTGGTTACATTGCATGTTTGGCAGCAATTTCAAGAATTTCTCAAAGTCCACCTAATATTTTTCCACAAATAACGACCAAAATCAGAAAGAGGAGGAGAGGAGTAGGGGGGAGGGCGTGAGTGACCAGTACACCCCTTCCCAGTCTCTTTTTTTCTTTCTTAATCCACTTTTGAATTAAGCAATCTGGTGGCTGCCCCTGTCCCCTCCCATTCTTTCTCACGCACACTCGACCCATGCTGTATGCCCCTGCCTGCTTGAATTATAATCATTTACCATGTTAGCCGTTTCCTCGGCTCGTGCAATTGCTTTCTTGACGTGTTGAGAGTAACCGCTGTAGGCCCGAAAGTACTTGCTAAGCCCAGTCAGCTCCTCATCCATGTCGATCACCTTCCGGCAGATCACTGCTGATCTCCAAATCCGCATCGGTAAGGCCTGCTGGACCGTCATCACCAACTCGGCCTGCATGCAGAGGGTAGACATGGTAAAGGGGACCAATAAATTATTTAAAAACTTGTTTATCGTATAACGATATGCTTATAAATGACCCTATACGAGACGAGACGAAGATACATTAAAATTTGTAAACTGGTTAAGGAACGAAAGGCATATTTGAGGAAGCTAATTTCAGAGCAAGGCCAACACAGACAATAATCGAGTTCGTAAATAGCTCTGGAACGCATGACCCCAAAATATCCATAGATCTTTGACACGATGGATACTTCCCACGTGTGCATTTTAGAATAATCACTGCCGAAGTGATGGAGGTGCTTCATGAATACCTTTTGTTTGCCTCTTGAGAAGAATACTTCCACCTGTGTATCAGATAAATGTACTGTTGGTGCATACATGAATACTGATTACATAACTTTCATGAGCACGATCCAATTATTCGTCTCAATGGTTTTACAATTCGGGTACGAATGACCTTGATCTGCCCATGCGCAAATCTTAATTACGAACTCGCTTATTATCTACAAATTGAATTGATAACAATATTACAGAATTGGAGAAGAAAGCTACAAGTTTGAAACCAAAATATTCTATTAACATGTATGGGACACTCCTTTTTTCTTGCAGGAGGATAAGCATGATTGTTAATAAATTGTATTGATCACCAATGGCAAACAAAAAATTATTGGCAGGTCCCAGACGACGTAAAAGTATGTCTACTACTATATCCCAAAAAATTAAATATATGAAAGATTGAAAGATCATGTATTGATTGAGTTATGAAATGGTGTAGCTAATGTACCTGCATGACAAGACGATGGAGCTCCGCTTTCTGTTGGATAGCATGGATGTCATCGACTGCAAGCCCAACCTAAGGTGTTGAATGATTTACAGAACATTTTGTCATGATTCGTGAGTATTTACCTCCATATTACTTAAAGAAATGTTAATGTTTTGTAAAATGTAATTTGCTTTTTTACTTCCTTTTTTTTTTATTGAATATGAATAAAAGCAACCAATCAATCAATTAGACATATACAACGATTGCAAATCCGAATAGGAAACAAATGATCTTGACGACAGAATATCAATACCTACTAACGGACTCTCTTGGCAAAATATATGGTACACTCCTGTAATGGATTTGAATAAAGGAGCGCCCTCTTTGAAATATAATTGTCATTATGTAAGCACAGAGATTATCCCCACTCCACCCTCACTGTGCCCCCATCCTCCCTTTTACACAACCCTGGATCAGCCCCTGGTTTCACCTACCATCATATTCACCTACCATCATATTCATTATCAGGATCGACATGATGACAAAGAAGAGAGCGAAGATGGTGTACGTGATGCCTTCATAGAACAAATTGGTAAGGAAGAAATCCTCTTCACCTTCTGCTAGTGTGTTCTCCGTGTTAAGGTAGTTCTGATCGTGGAAGATATCACCAAAGTCTACTTCACCCAGCATCATGACAAAGGTCTTGGCGAAGGAATATTGTATCCGATGAAATGGTTCCTGAGAGCAGAGAGAATATAAGAATAGTTTATTGAAATTAATTAATGATGATGTATAAAGTTGATGGACTCTATATCATGTTACATCGCATCTGTATCATCTGATGATGTGGAAGGAGAAAGGGGTTGCTGGCTATTTTTACCCGTAAAGGCTTTATGATGCGCTAAGCCATCGCAAGAAAACCGCCGCGTCTTTTTATATTTACGTGTAAATATCCTACGACAGTTTTTATAGTAATTTACAGAAAGAAGTCTTCTACGCAAACAAGCGAATTACACTACTTCTTAATTTTGTGTATTGACATCATCGTCACAGTTTTGTATTCGAAATGCTTCACAATATTCATTTAAATCACGTTGATGCCCTCAGTTACCTGTTGGGCAGACTAAGTTTTTTTATAGACATTTTGATTTGATAGAAGTATTTCATTCCACACGAAAGCGGCCTACCTGATTCATAAGTAACATGTAGAATGCCATTGAGAAGGCAACGATGAACAGAGCAAGGATGAGAACAAACTTCAGGAATGTCCGTAAAATATCTACATTGCGGGATAGGATAGGGTAATAATGGTAAGATGGTAAGAGGCAGACATATAAACAGAAATTATAGCAATTTATACAAATTTACATTTTAATGGTTTTAAATTTGCTTATAATGATTCCTCTTTTTAAAAACTGTTGTTTGTCAACCAGTTACAGATCCAATATTTGTAGAAGAGACGGATTATATAAAAGGGATATGAATACTTTTTCAAGATATATAGAAAAATTAAAGGGGTGTCACTAAAATTATTTCAATCAGGTATAGGAATAATTTTGCCTTCTAACTTGAAATGAAAGTTATAAATGGATCAATTTACCAATTAACATGATCACGTAGATGCCCAGAGCAGCAAACCGCCGAACGAAGAGAATAAGATTGATCCATGCAAGAAACACTGCTACTGCTCCACATTGCCATTGCCAATCCTGTTCGTTAGAATCAGAGGGAGAGAGAGGGACAGAGAGAGAGGGAGAGAGAGAGGGACAGAGAGAGAGGGAGAGAGAGAGAGAGAGAGAGAGAAAAGCATGGAAGGAAAGAATAGAGGGTGAATGAGGGAAAGACAGAAATCAGTGGGGTAATAACAAAGAGAGAGTGAGAGAGAATAGAGATATAATAGCAAATTAGAAGTGGCAAAATGTATGCTCTTAGCGAGTTCAATTAATTGTTTCATGATATCCTTGAATTCGTATATCAAGTCAGCTTCGAATCGAGCTTTTAAGACAAATTTGTATTTCAATAGTTTAAACATATTTGTGGCTTACACCCAGTAAATAAAATCGATTGATCGATCTGTATTTTTTTTTTTCTGACTTGTTTTTCAATTACAGATCGATCAATCGATCTTATTTACTGGGTGTAAGCCACAAATGTGTTTAAACTATTGAAATACAAATTTGTCTTAAAAGCTCGATTCGAAGCTGACTTGATATACGAATTCAAGGATATCATGAAACAATTAATTGAACTCGCTAAGAGCATACATTTTGCCACTTCTAATTTGCTATTATATCTCTATTCTCTCTCACTCTCTCTCTCTCTATCTATTGAAACTATTGAATCTCTCTAACTATTGAAATTTCTCCCAGGAAGCATTACATTTATACAAATTTGTATTTGTTTCTGATATCTAGGCATGACCATCATCGATTTCATAATGATGTTTACTTACCATTCTTATGTGAATACCAGTGATATACTGTATATCACTCAGAGGAAGAACGAAGAGGACAGTCAGTGTATACAAGACCCACTCCAGAAGATTGCCAAAGTTGAAGTATGACAGACCATACGATTTCAGCTGCAAGAACTGTGGAAATAACGTGATTATTGAATTACAACATCATCATTATTAATGCTAAATATATTACTCATTGCGGATATAGTATCGAAAATAATATCGCTAGTGATATTCGTTTGTCTCGCAATGTGGTCAATAAGGAATCTAAAAGTTCACGACGTTTCGTGCGCATCTGCATTGGCATTGTGCGTTATTGTTCCAATTATCGATCGAATTATGGACCGGTCCGCCGGTCCTCCCGTAGAGTATAAAAGACCCTTGCTTACAGTAGTTATTATCACCAGACGAAGTGTTGCAGATGCGCACGAAACGTCGTGAACTTTTAGATTCCTTATTGACCACATTGCGAGACAAACAAATATCACTAGCGATATTATTTTCGATATCATCATTATTATCTAACAAGATTGCAGGAAGAGGAGAAACGATACAAACGTCCACATAATTAAATATAGGTAGAATGAATGCAAAAGTTAATTGTTGAGTTTTAAAAGATCATAAAATACACATCTTTTGTTTTCATTCGTGGCAAGTAATGATCAAGGATGTATTTTTAATGAAAATGCCTGTGGAGGGATAGTCAATTCATCATGCCCTTGTTTCATATTTTTGTTCTTTCATGAAAACTTCGTATATGGCCTAAATATGTAAACCACGAGAATAGATGAACAACCATACATCAATAGACCTCTAGTAAAAACAGAACTATTTTATTGATGGCTCTGAATAAAGCTACTCGGCCATCTTTTCAATTCTTGATTTGTATATATTCATTAAAGGTGTGCATTTGGTATTTATACGGAAAATAAGACGAAACCAAACCAAACGGACCTCGCGAAGGAGATTGATGATTGAAAGTACGAGGACGACCCAGTCGCCTAGCAACCCGAAAATGATGACCTCCGGAGTGAGCCCATCCTCGACCCATCTCTCCTCGCCATCGGCGAACCACGTCACACCCGTGGTCGTGTTGGCCGAGCGGGCGTAGAAGCTAGGCGGGACGACCACGACGTAACCAGTCAGCATGAGAAGGAAGATGAGGTAGAAGGAGAGGGAGAGGAGGATGAAGAAACGGCCGTTGCTGGTCCACTTGTGGTGAAGGAGGGAGGTGACCAGGGGGTGAGCGAGGAGCTCACCACGTTTCAATGATACCTGTAGAGAGGTTGGTGTGGGAGATAAAGAGACACTAGGGACTTTTAGATTTGCACAACGACAACGTGGGATCCTACGATCGACGTCCTTTTAATGCACTGCCTTGAATGGACGTCACACGTGTCAGTCCATGCAAATCTAAAAGTCCCTAACATGAAAGAGACGACGGGAAGATAAATAGAAACACACAGAGAGAGATAGAGAGATAGAGAGAGAGAGGGAGAGGGGGAGATCGAAAAATGAAAGCGAAGAGAGAGAAAGAAGGGGGGACAATAAGAGAGAAGGGTGAAAAGGGAAAGACGGAAAAGAAGGAGAGAAAGAGAACAGAAAGAAAGTAAAAAGAAGTAAAATACATCGAGAGACTTCTTCTTCCTTATTTTTTGTTTGTTTGTTCGTTTGTTTATAGTCTGTTTCCTTCTTTCTTTTACGATTGCGAAAAAACATTACGATCATAGTTCATATTTTATAAGCTACCTCGAAAAAAATCCAACAAGTCGTCTAAGTAGAGAGAGGCAATTAAGCGAACAGATACGCGATCAAAAAGAAGGATGGGCAACATGCAGAAGAACAATATACAGACTTTCATCATACCATAATATTCAAGGGATGAGCATCTCTGATTTCACTGGCTTTAGTAGTGTAAGGCACTGCATATTTCTTCAAACGTCCATTTTCTTCATAGGGGAGGTCCTCATCCTTGCGTGCGCCCTCTGGCGCGACCCCGTCATCATCGACCGGAGTCTGGCCGTCAGTCGAAACGTCGGCCCCGCCGTTGGTCAAGCCGTTTGGCTCCAGCGAGACCGAGGAAACCGTGATTACATGGTGGTCTTCTTGTCCGTTTGCCATACTAATGTGTGAGTCGTTCGCATCTTTCTCTCCTACAAGAGGGTAACAATACGAGAGACTGTCGTTGGAACATTGCTCACATGACATTTGTCCCCAGGACAGCTTAATCCATCTGACTCCTACCTACGATCCCCATTCTTTCTCCCTGATCCTAGATACACCAGGGTTTAGCTCAATTCCCTGCAAATTTATGATAAGACTCCTTAAAGCTGGTGAGGTTAATTAAGAACCGGGATCAAAATACTACAAAACAAACATAATCATGAGAATATTAAAAGAGTAAAACATACCAGTTTTTGGTCTCAATCTCCAAGGTGAAAACGTATCATCTAGCAGTTCGAAGTCAAACTCTAATCTCGTCTTGTTTTGCCATGAAATACACCTGTCCATGACGTAGATGGCGATATCTGCAATGGCAAAACACAAGTCAAAGAATATTAAACAATGAACCATCGAATATTCTTGCTCTGTCGCATGTTATAAATATAATCATATCTTTTCTATTTTCGTCTCACCTCATTTTAGCTTATTCTACTCTCGTTTATTCTAATTCCAGCTTGTGTCAATCTCATTTAAATCTCATCACATTGTATCCGCATTCCATTCATCTCACTTTATGATATTCAAGTTAAATTCAATCTTAGGTTCTAATTATAACTCAAATAATCTCTTGCTACTTTGTTCCATCTCAGCTCCTTTCTCAAGTCAGCCTCATCATATACCAACTCACCTTATATCACACCCATACAATACCATTCAACTTCATCTCAACATGTACGGTCTATATTCATATCAGCAAAGCAGGCGATTCGATCTGATTTGATTTAGTAAAATCTCTCCTTTAAATCCACCTCAAATTAGGTTCTCCACTCATCTTATCTCATCTCATCTCCGTTCTAATCTCCCTTCCTCTCTTCCTCGTTGAGATTACAAACCATCTTTCTTGAGCGGCAGTTACGAAGTTCGGGGTTCGAAACCCCCACTCACCTGGCATATGTTCAATGAGGACTCTCATGGGCGTGGTTGTCTCGTCCGTGGAGTTGGGATGCAAACACGTGATCGTCATCAAATCTCGCCATTTCTCGTGACTTAAAAGGAGGCGTGCAACATTTCTGACAAAGATGAGATATTTAGATTTTAAAAGAATGATAGAGGCTCGTTGATCAAGAGCTTAGATGTGTTCTGTGCAGTGAGGGGAAGGTGAGGGGAAGGTAAGGGGAAGGTGATGAAGGGTCGACCATAAAGCCTCGTCAGGACTGCGAAAACCAATACATACCAAGGATTGGAGCAATGTCGGGTTAATGGCATCATCAATCAATTGGAACAATTTGAAAAATAGACGTAGATATTGTGTGTGTTTGAGTTCATATGAGGACGTTAATTGATACAATTCATAGAGTTTCATACAATATGTAATAATGATTTTAAAAGTAAGTATTCCCTACAAAATTCCAGTAAAATACTTCAAGTTCAAAGGATATCGGCATTAAAGTAAAATCAGGATATTCGCTATATTTCGTCCATCAGAATGTGGGTATCTGACATCTGAAAATTGAGAAATTTAAAGCAAATATAATGCAGTTGAAAAGAGTTTTGATTAAAATTTTGATAGATTTCATAGTTTTCCTGAAAACATTTTAATAATTTCGACTTACTCATGAGCTCCTTTAATGGCGTGAATCAAGCAGTTCTCGCCATCGCCGTCCAACAACAAGATATCAGCACCTTCTTTAAAGATAAGTAACTTTGCCATCTGAAAGTGACCTGAGCCACAAGCCAGGTGTAGGGGAGTTCTCTGAAGAGAAAATTAAAATAAGTATTCAAGTTTTATTCACCGATTTGAAAATATTGTCGTCTTGTGTTTACAATATCAGTCAAAATTATCAAAACAATAGAACGTCTTAAAAATCGATTTTGGTAACTAAAGAGCTGTAACTTATATTAGAAAGTGTAAGGATGGTGATGATGGTAGTGATGATGATGATAACAAAAACAACAGCAGCACAATAGCAATAATAATAAACAAAAATAATAGCCTTATTTACCCACAACAGATCGCCCTGCTATTAATCGTTAACCAAGTATAGCTAGGTAGCCAATCAATATATCTGGGTCGATATAGATCGGCAAACGTGAGGAAACTTCTTGTCCAAGTCTGAAGGCCTCACCAAGAATCGAACCTAGGACCTTTCATACGAGAGTCAAGAGCCTAAATCAATAAACCATAGCGCCCTCAATATGCTTATTTTCATGACATCTCCGCAAAATGTCCGTACACGCTATCTCTATTTACGACAGATATCAATGGTTAATCTGATAGGATATACGTACTTGATTGTCGGTGGTTTGCTTGTTGATGTCGTACTTGGATTTGATAAGGACCTCAGCCGTTCGAACCCAACCTTTCTCTGCTGCACAATGGAGTGCTGTGAAGCCATTTACGTCACTGGTATTAAAAGATCAATGGATACTTGAAAATCAATAAAATAGCAGAGCGGTGCACCATTCACAACCCCCCTCCATTTTACCTTTCTCTTCTCACTTTCTTTCTTCTCTTTGTCCATTTCACACACCCTCCCCCTCCCTCTCTCTCTCTCTCTATCTGTCTCTCTGTCTTTCTCTCGTCTTTCTATCTCTCTCTCTCTCTCTCTCTCTCTTTCTCTCGTTCTGACTCTTACTCTTTAGATCTGCTACCCACAGGTCACTCTCTCTCATTCCAATAAAATGTCCGTCACCTATCATAAGGCATCGTATAACATATTTTGGAACTGACACGCCATTATTCTATGGACCGAGTGGAAAGGATACTTTATTGATAGGCTAATTCAATTTGAAACGATATGATACAGGATATTAACCCATTCAATGAATAGACTACACTTAGGAATAAAGTAAGGGGGAAGAAGACAACTCAAATGAAGGTTCGGTAACTGGGAAAAACAGGACGCGGAACGTTTTGGAATTAACTAAAAACTGATCTCTATTCAGCATATTTTGAGCACATAATAATTAGTATTTTGGGCTGATCTTCAGAGGATTTTTAAAACTTACGTTTCATCTACATGCGGTCTAGCCTTCAGGAGCTCATTGGTGGTAGCTTCCCGACCAGCCTCGGCAGCCAGATGCAGCGGTGTCCTACCTCGGTCATCTCGTTTCTTCAGGACCTCACGATTCCAGTTAATCAACGCTGCAACAGTTCTAATTGATACAACAAATTTAGAAAAAAAGTTTGATGCAATATTATATGTCTATCATTAAATGATTTTCTATCTCAGATATGCATTCGCGACTCCCATGCAAACGTGATTCTCACTCCATTAAAATATTGTTTTTGCTGGACTCTTACCAAATGCATATGTATATAACTCTTCAGAACGGCTCATGAAATAGTCAATTTGTATCTATAAGGAAAGGGCGCTATATCAACTACTCTATTAATTGGATTAGCTTGGAATGAAACTTGTTTTTAACGTACACAACTTTAAAGTCGCCAAGATAGAAGCACATTTGTATTTAAGAGTGTTGTAGACAAAATATGTATTCAATTTATTCATACTTGCACTTAGTATTAATGCCATCCCCCATTTTTAAAGGGCTACTCGTCTCCTCCGAAATTCTGCAAATCGGTTGACATATATATGAAGCATTAAATCAATTCCTGTTAGGGCCTTTATAGACTAATTTACTTTCTGTTCAATTTTTAGAGCTGATGCATTAAAAAGCGAACAATTTGCTTGGCTTACTCTGTGTGACCTTTACTTGCTGCATCAAGGATATATCCCAGTACATCATTTTCCTTGACTCCATGAAGCTTGGTGCCATGTTGAAGAAGAATCTGTAAAAAGATACTTTATAACTTGAATCTCCATTTTTCCATATATGTATGAATATGGGCCTTTGTTTTGCACCCTTTTAAGTGAACCGAGTATTAGAAGTGGTGGTTATTTTGCCAGACTGCTAAGAAAGCATAAATGCTTGTCAGTAAGTAACCAGAAGACCGATGGCTTTAGGTCCTCTCCGAAGGACCTGGTAGTAAGGATTAATGCCTTACCAAAGGGCACTAGCGCATCGACTTGATTTCGAACCCGGGTCGCCGGATTACGAGACCACTGCTCTACCGACTGAGCTATCGCGCCTATATTGTGTGTCCTCACTAAACTACCTAGTAGTCATCCCGGTCAAGTTGTTATTATTATTATCATCATCAACATCACTCTTATCGTAATTATCATTAGCATTATTATCATCCTCTTCATCATCAAATCGTTAAAAAAAAACGAACCTGCAAAGCATCTGCTTTGTTCTCTGCTGCGACCCATTCCAGTAGCTTTGGACCTAAGCAGTCGTTTCTTCCTCCCGCTGTCTGTAGGTCAAGGTTCCTCACTCGTTCCAGGAGGGCCACGATGGTGTCCAGACTCTTAGAGTTCGCTGCTACTTGGAGAGGCGCCAGACCATCATCATCGCTTGCCTTCAGGTCAGCACCACTGGATTAACAACGAGAAAAATAATTAAAAACAATTATAGTTATAATACATTAATAAAATACTGTTTGGCAGGGTGGTCCAAAAAGAAGGACTTGGTTTGTGGTTAGGTTTATAGTTAGTGCTAGGTTAGGTTTATTGTTGGGTTCAGGATTGCATTTAGGATGTCGACTCTCGATTAAACTTGACCACAGGGCAACTGTTATCCCGGTCCGGAGTGTGTCTCGTATAACGGTATATAATCGATGAAACATTCATCTTGGCGCACTATTTTCGTATCCCCCTTTTTCTTCGAACGTGTCAATGACTTTATTTTTTTCCCCAGGGCCTGAACAAATAAATGAAATAATGTTTAGACAACTGACTGGCTTTGTCACCGACCTCTTGAACAACACGGAGGAAAACAATCAGACGGACATAGTAATCACAGACTTCAGTAAAGCCTCCGACAAGGTTGGTCACCAGAGGCTTCTGAAGAAGATGGAATACTATGGTGTGAGAGGCCACAACATTGACTGGATATCCAGTTTTCTCTCCAACCGTAAGCAGCAAGTTGTTTTGGATGGTCATACGTCATCAACGGTAGAGGTCCAGTCAGGTGTGCCTCAAGGGTCAGTTCTTGGACCCTGCCTCTTCCTTTTCTACATAAATGACCTGCCAAACCAACTTTCAACGAAAGTCAGACTCTTCGCCGATGACACGGTTCTGTACCATACCATCCAGACACCTGAGGATGCAGACTTGCTACAACAGGATCTTGATCAGCTTTGTAGGTGGCCAAGCAAGTGGATGATGGCACTAAATCCAAAGAAATGCCAGGTCATAACTGTCTCCAGGAAGAAGACCAAGTATGTCCATCATTATTCACTCAATGGAGAAATCTCGGAGTCTGTGTCAGCTGCCAAATACCTTGGCATTACTCTCACTGCTGACCTCAACTGGACACAGCATGAATCTGCCACTTGCAAGAAGGCAAACAATACCCTAGCCTTTCTTAGAAGGAACCTGCGTGTCAACTCCACTCGGCTTAAGACTACTACATACCAGGCTCTCGTTCGCCCTCTTCTTGAGTACGGGAGTGCTGTCTGGGATCCACACACCATCAGATGTGTAAACCAGTTGGAGATGGTCCAGAGACAAACAGCGAGATATGTTCTCAACCGCTATCATCACACATCTAGCGTCTCTGACACGCTGAGTCAACTTGGATGGACCTCACTCCAGAAGAGAAGAGAGCATCAACGTCTTACCTTACTGTACAAGATGCACTACTCTTTGGTTGACTTTGACATCCACCACTACATCCAACCGGCAACAGTCGTAAGAACTTCAAGATCATCTCGTCCTTACTGTTATCGTGTCATGCAGTCACGAACAGAGCAACATATTCACTCCTTCTTTTCTCGCACTGTTCGACAGTGGAACGCTCTCCCTCTTGAGGTTGTCCTGGCTCCATCAGTGGAAGCCTTCCAGCGAAAACTAAAGACCGGGGGGAAGTAAATTCCGGCAATTTGTTTTTACTGGCACTTTGTATATATACACCTCTCACCTGCACACCTGGGCATCCCCATGTCGCCACACACATGCACTCGCACACATATGCAAGAATCTTCAGCAGTGAAGGAGGCAGATTATTTTGAATCTTATTTTTATCTTAAGTATTTTTATATTAAATTCGTTTTCTTGTTGTGCAATTGGATGTGTATTTTTAAGGAAAAGTTAAAAATAAGTTTGTTATTACTTCTCTATAAAGAGAACGGCAATCTTCTGAAAGTTCCCCGCGCATGCAAGATGCAGTGGTGTCCGTCTGTCCTTGTTCATGCTGTCGAGGTCTGCGCCTTTCTTTACCATCATCTTGGTGATCTCGTACTGACCACAAGAAGTCGCTATGTGGAGTGGTGTATCTGCGTTCCTGTCCCAACGATTCAGTATGTCACTCACGTCGCTACCTGCAAATAAATACAATTAAAAAATGAATGGTTTAAAAATGGGACTGTATTCTTCAACCGCTTCACTTCAATGTACAAAGGATAGTCCCGAAGGCACATCAACTTGAAGAACGGCTATTGCCATGATCACAGGTAGAAAGATTATAGTATGTTACGTTTGACACTCTTCGACGAAGAGCTTGCAATGCGATGAATGATAAACCTACACAAATGTATGCTAAAAGCCGAAAAGGTACCTAAATCGAACTACTACACGATCGCAAAGACTTTCAAGAAATCAACCTAAGGCCAATTCTGTTTGCAGACTTTGTCACCTACTAATAATGTTCAAAATTTACAACGATATATATAACATAATCCGGACATGATTTTCAAGGGCAATACAACGTCATAAGGAAATTGCCGTTGAAATATTTCCCATTGTTCTGTACCACTTTCTATGTACCACAAACATGGCAAATCCATCACTTATTCGTGTTGTCTTATGGCTAATTATTAAGACAAAATATGAGTATTGCCTTAGCTACCCCAGTTGGGTTATTTTAACAATGGGTTGCCATAGTTGCCAATTGTACTTTCTACTCACATTCTTTGAAGACATGTTTGAGGATATCCCGATGACCACCCTTGACAACTTCGTGGATGGGCTCGACGCAGTTCCTGTTGGATTCTGTCAGCAACTGAAAAGGTTGCACATAGAGGAAAATAATAATAATAATAATTTTGATTTATATAGCGCTTAATAAGGTATATCGCCTCTAAGTGCTTTTCAAATATCATTACCCCGGTCATCGGATTCATTCACGCACAATGTGCCCCATATCCACTCCCTGGGGAGTATTCCTATCATATGGTCACCGTAAGGGCATATGCAATTAATAACACAAATCCTTTCGTCACCCTACCGGGTCCCCATTTCTCTATTGGGTACTGACTCTACTGAGAGGCAAATGTAGATTAATACTTTGCCAAAGGACATTAGCGCCATGTCGGGGATCGGACCATTGAATATACGGATCGGAAGTGGAACATGTATATGAGTCTCCGTTTGAACATTGACAGATTGCAATATTTAACTGTTATCTATTGTTGTCTTTGCTAACAAAGATAACGCTAATAGTTGAATGTATACAATCCTTTGCATTTTGAATATGCCCATACTATATGAGTAACAGAAAGGAGTGAGATGAGCATGATGAGCACGAAGAGGGTGAAGGGGGAGGGAATATTGATGATGGTGATAGTGAGGTAACGATAATAATGATAATGAATACTGATGATCATAACAAATTATGATGATGGTGATGGTAATGAGGACGGAAATTACCATGTCGACCAAAAGTTTAATCAAGACCAAAAAGAGAAAAAAATCCTTACCGAAGTAATGTTTCCATTTACAATGCCCTTCTCCACGAGACACTTGGCAATCTTGAGATGCCTCTCCCTCAGAGCGATATGGAGTGGTGTATCCATGTTCTCATCGAATCCTCTAATCCCGCTAAGTTCGGCATCGAGCTTGATGAGGACAGCCGCTACATCAGATCGCCCATAGTAACAAGCCAGGACCAAGGGCGTCGCCCGATGATGATCGAATTTCTGTTAATATCAAACAAAAAAATGCATACGTGCATATCGACATAATTTTCTTCAACTGTTATCAGCGAATTTTACTCAACATATTTCGGAGCCTACATCTTATTTTGTTGTTGTTGTTTTTGCTCCAGTATCTTAAAATTATATTAGGCAAATTTGCCATCAGACTTGTGACAACCCCCCCCCCCCCCAAGCCTTAATGGGGTGGAGTTAATTACGTCGTTGTTTAAATGGGCTGTAGCATGACGAGACTATACGTGTCTTTCCCGTGGTCTGCAGGACTCGGGGCCAATCGGGTACGACTACGAACGATGCGACCACAAGAATTATGGATAAGTGTCAATTTAGAGTATATGATTATAGACTTACTCAGGTTGGTGTATGACTATGAGGACCTTGCAGTATCTTTCCAGAGATCTTAGGGATACATTTATTTTTCTGGTGGGCAACTGTTATGGGGTCGTTGTGTTCGGGCGGGGAGGGGGGGGGGATTTATTGTCCTTTGGGTAGTTTTCATACTATCAGATGAGTAGTTCTCTAGCTCCTTTGAACGTTAGTAATTTGTTTTACCGGACTCCGAAAAAAAGCATGCGTGGGCTTGTAAGTTAGCAACCACTTCTTAAATGGCAAACTCTAGAAGTAAGGGTAAAATATCAATTTTGTGTTCTTGTTTTTAAAATTGTGCATAAACAAGCTGTTATTGTTTAAAGCGTCTCGTTACTCGGCGACCTTTTATATAACACGTTACGCAGTTAAAAGTCCTTTGTTGGTCCAACCGGCACTCACTGAATATAGGAAAGGTTGCTGTGCCTACTATGGTCCGCTGGTGACAAACCCCAACTTTCTGTTCAGTCATGATTACATTTGTTCAAATAGCATGCCGTTTTTATATGAAATTACTGTAACTCTTTTACCTTCTTGTAAACTCTCAAAAGTGCAATAGGCCTTCTGCACTCTACTCCTTCTGTAATTATTTTAGTATTTCTATTGTTTTGGGTTTTGGTTTTGGGGTGTTTTTGTTTTTGTTTAGGTGTGCTTTTGTTATTGGAATAATTCAGTTTTTTGTTTTTAATTATAATCCTTTTTTTTTATATAGCGCTCAATACACCGATCCAACGATGTGCCTAAGCGCTTTACAGATATATTATTATCCCGGTCGTCGGATTCAGGCTTACCCGCACACAATGTGTGCACATTTTCCACTCCCTGGGGAGCATTCCAGCCAGGCGCCATTTTACAAGCGCACACTTGCTCGTCCAACCACATGAACGTTCGCATCCTACCGGGTACTCATTTAACACCTGGGTGGAGAGTAGCAAATGCAGGTAAATATCTTGCCAAATGATATTAGTGCCGTGTCGGGATTCGAACCCTCGACCTTCGCATCTACAGTCAAGCGCCTTAAACCACTCGACCACGATAATAAATATTGTATGATTCACATAGTCTTATTTTTAAAAGATATATGTTTAATTTTAAATTTCACATGTATGTACATGTACAATGTTTAATTGTTGTATTATTATACTTTTGTTTTGATACCGTCATTGTATTATGCAGGGCTTTCTTGAAAAGCAGATCTACTGGCTTCCAGTGGAGCTGAATGAAACGACCCTGTTGAAAGAAATTATGAATAAATATATATATAACTTTTAGCGACGGTTCATAACCTCCTGGCTACCATGGTAACGAGGTCACTGTTCTGTACCACCATGACCACTGAGTCACCACGCCTCTCCTGACACGGCCTTAATTAGGTATTACAAAGTTTTGGTATGGGGTCATGAATTCGGTTCAAATTAAAATATTGGAAGCATATGCGTTCCTACAATATTCATTGATCGTTGTCGCGGTTGAAATCGAGTCTGAAGTTATGAAATTATAAATAATAAACTCTTTATGTTGTATAGCTCCCTCTCAAGGTCGAGATATTAATTTAGCTATGAAACTATGTTTCTTGACTAAAATCGACTGATTAGCTATTCCCGTTTGGAAATTATATATCACAACTACATATTCTGAGATTTTCATGGTCGTAGCTACCATTGTACGGCCATAGGCGCTATTTGAAATTTATCGAAATTTACCGGGAGCACCGGTAAATTTTTATATTCAATTTTTCTCGAAAACAGAAGTGTTTTAGGGGCTAATTTTGTTAGTGCTTATAATACACCCACAGGGGCATCCAAATATATCAAAATTGTAAAGATTCTCAATCCACCAAATTTTCAAAATTTCCCAAAACTTTGTATTACCTTATAAGGGAGTTTACAGATACAATCTGCGCATGGGCAGATAAAGGTCATTTGTACCAAAAAGGTAAAACCAACCAGCGATGAATACTGGATATGCGCTCATGAAAGTTATGTAACATTATTCATTTATGCACCAACGGTACATTCTAAGATACGCAGGTGGAAGTATTCTTTTCAAGAGGGCAAACAAAAGGTATTCATGAAGCACATCTAGGACTTTGGCAGTTATTATTCTAAGATGCTCAAAGTGGAACTTCTCCATGTGTAAAAGATCTGTGGGTATTTGGGGTCATTTGTACTATCTGTAAACTCCCTTATTGCAAACTCACATTGATATCAATATCGTCATTTGCCAGCAGTACGCCCTCCGCGGTTGAATTATTATGCAGGATGGCAATATGGAGAGGAGTCCTCCCTAAGAAGTCTTGAGAGTTGATGTTGGCATTCTTCGACAGCAGGACCTTCACGACTGACGTCTTCCTCGGGGAATCCCCCTAGAAAAAGTAAACAAAATGTTTTTATTTTTCACATTATGATATAATAATCATGATATTACTAATTGTATTCCGTCAATATGATGATTTCCTCGCCGTGGATTAATGTTCTTATTGCTAATAAGCAGAGCTAAAAACAGAGCTGCATTGAATAGAAAATAATACAGACATAATTAGACAAAAACAAATAATGAGAATGAGGGGTCAACAAAAAGGAGCAGATAGCCTTAAAGTAATTTGACCCCAAAAATCAATAATACACACATGATTATATCAAACAAACAGACAAACAAATAGAGGAAGAAAACAATCATGCATTATATAGTTCAGTTCAGTTCAGTTAATTTTATTTTATTTTTGCACGGCACCAATTTCAGCCAAAGGCTGTTTTTCTTTAGGATATGTGGTATGCATCTCTTCATTTCTCTTGTGAATTGGAAACAACCCCGTTTACACAAAGTATATTGCATGCAATAGGCTCAGTAGCTACTAAAAAATGTAATGACAATATATATTCAAGCCAATTAATCGTAGCTTATTCAAAAGAATTGAGTGGTCCACTGTATCAAAAGCCTTTTGTAAGTCTAGGGCCACCACTCCAACAAGATTACCTTTATCTAAACTAACAAACCAGCCTCCCGTGACGTTCAATTAATAGAGCTGTCATTGTAAAGTGTTTTGGTCGAAAAGCTGATTGATTACAGTTTATAATTAGGTTCTGATCCATTTAACCGTAAAGTTAATCAAAAACCAATTTTTTAACAATTTTAGCTGTCACTGGAAGAATTAATATTGGTCTATAATTGTTCATATCACACTTTTGCCCCGGTTTAAAAACTGGAATAACACAAAATATCTACCATGGCAGAGGAACAGCACCTTGCTCAAAATATAAATTTATGATGTATATTAAAGGCACACTGTCCTACTTGTAGCTACTTGCTCCCTCTATATAGAAAACTTCCCAAATCGGTGCCTGTTGGTCCCCCATTATCCTCTTTTTCTTATGTTAAATGAGAGCTGAGTTAATGAGATAGCCACCTGTCACAGTGACCTTCAATGGCTCGCTGTGTGGTCTAATCCCTTCTAGCTGCAGTAGTAACGCCTACCTTTAAAGGTTTCAGAATATAAGTCACTGTAAGTTTCCAAAATTCAGCTGGTACATTATCTGACCACAAAGCCTCTTGTCTTTGAAGTTATTAATAACATTTAAAACTTGTTCTTCATTAAACTAGATCAAAACGGAATCCATCACCAGGCATAACAGTATGCAAAACAGGATGTGAATCATTTTGAATATGATCATCGAGGGGCGCAATACTTTTCTGAACTGTTTGCCCAATATTTATAAACTGACAATTAAAACAATCAGCATTTTCACTTTTGTTATCAATCACATTATTTTCTATTTCAATGTAGGGTATTTTCACAGAATAATATTTTTGTGGCATTAAGCATTTCAACGTTTTTCCATATATCTCCTGACTTACCATTGCTTTCATAATACTACAAGTGATGTAATTCGCCTTTGCTTGACGGATACATGCAGAAAATGATAATTAGTTTTTCTCACCTTTTTAGATTCCTTGGGTGGGCTGGCGGCAGCGGCTAGATGAAGAGGTTGTCTACATGCAGCACCAACACTGTTTACATCTGGAAGAGTTAAAAGTTCATGTAACGCATTATTTTTCAAAGTTGTAATGAAAGCTGATATCACATTTGCTAGAAGGCACTATGTTCCTTATACCGCGAACATCAGAGAGTTTCATATTTCTGATAGGTGCATCAATTTGATATTCGTGATATCGAATAAGCCAGTTCATAGTTGCATGTCATTGCAGACCAAATTGTGAAACACACGGATAAAAAATACTGGATACGTGCTCATGAAATTCATTTATGCACAAGCAGTGCACTCCGCGATATACAGGTGGAAGTATTCTTTGAAAAGGGGAAACAAATTTAAGTAGCACCTCCATCAAGATAAGAGTGAAGATATGTGGATATTCCGGGTCATTTGGGATTTGTGCTAAGCGTGAACTGGTCTATTGATCAGAGGAGACGTCATGTGTGATACATTGATAATAATTATATTCAATATTTCATGAAACTTGGCAAAACGGGACTCAAAGAAAGGAAACAGACATACATTTGCAGCTAATTAGGCCCTCTAGTAAATAGTAAAGATTAATCTAAGAGTCCATTGGTACATACCTGCTCCGCATTTGAGGAGGAGCTTGACGGTTGTCACGTTGTTGCTTGCGGCGGCGTAATGGAGGGCGCTGTAATTCTTCCCGTCGTGCTCGTTGATCAAGTCGACGACGTCGTCGGGACCAACACTCTTCAAGAGCTTCCTCAGCTTGTCTACGTCACCCGACTTGACAGCCTAAAGATGAAGGTATATTAGGTGAAATGAAAATCAAAGCAATTTTCAAATTTCCTTGTGCTTGCTATTTATAGTCCTACCGTGTCCGTTGTGCATATCGTATATTATGTTACTTTTGTGATGCTCTATCAAAGGTCTGTTAAAAGTCGTTTAGATTAGGAGGGAGGGGCTATATTTTAATTTATATCATCGAAAGTTCTCAATATGAATACATTCAAGCAGAATCAAGAAAACGAACACCGTATGAATTGTATTTGTCAGAATTAAAATATAGTTTGTAAATTTGCTCAACAAACTATTAAGAATAAACAGGTACTGTTTTCGTTTATAATTATAATTATCTAATCTTGCTAATCGACGCCGTTCTTTGCCCCTCGCCCCCCCCCCCCCAAGATGTTTTTGCTCTTTTAGTCATTTTAATAAGAAATAATCTTTCAAGAAGCATCATTGTAAATTGAAAATTATCTTCAAAGGAACCTAGAAGGAGTGTTATTTTGTGTCTTAATGGCATCGCGTAAACTTGATTTGGCCTATCTAAATAATTACAGTTCTTAATCCAATCTGTCTTTCACATACACCCTCTTACCTTCGCTAGTATTCGTCGTTGCTCTTCCCTCTCTTTCTCAGCCTTGCCTAGTTCATCATCGAATCCATACCCTCTTCCTTCCCACTTGAACTGCTCATCGTCGCTCTCGTCCAGCAGATGATCAAGCTCCTCGTCATCGAGGCGGTCGGCATACGATGCCGTCCGATAAATTCTAGGGCTCGAAGAAGCCATCGAACACCATAAATTTCAACCAGGATCACTTCTATGGTAGCCCGATAATTATTAAGGTTTGAAGACGTCTTATGTTATTGTATATCACAGCCTTGGTGAATGGTATAGCTCCCAGCTGATGGCAGGGTCTTTAACCATGTAATAAATATACTGAAAATCAATCCAAATTATGCAATCCAAATTATGCAGATAAAAGAATATAACTAGCTTTATTTTGTTATCTAATCAAGAGTTCATCGCGTGAGCCTCTAATTAAGTCCTTTTAATGAATCATTAAAAACAGATAATTCCCAGGAATATATTCCGATAATTCATAGATTTGAAAGATCATTGTGGTTGTATGACTGCATCTATTACTTTCATTACGGGTTGACATAAAACTGAAGCATCATACTAAGCACAGCGTGGAAGGACAGATGATCATACCCACTAAATGTATTCCTCGGCTCTCGTCCCGTGTTCCAAAAACAAAGATACGTTGCTCCAAGAATTGTTTCAGGCAGTGAAAATTATGAAAAAGGGGCTGACAGCTCATCGAAATGCGGATATCAGTATCTTGAATGGTATCCCTTGATAAAAAATAGAATCGATGTCGAGATGTCTTCACGAACTGTTATATTAACCTGAAAGCCACAGTCCGCCAAAAATATAATGGTAATAGACTACATCTCGTAGAGGAGCTTGTATGTAGTAACAATCAGATCAGAAGCAGGCGACGTTAATATTTCACACGGTCACAAGAGGCTCCAAACAACACAAAACATCATGAAAACAATACACTTCCAGAATGTTGAAATCTTAATACTAGCTGACAAAAAGCACACATCATAATATCCCTAGTGAGAAATATCTTCTGCTATAAAGCATGGCCAGTTCATTGCACGACCTAGTTCTGTGTTTATTGTGTATTCAGCATGACTTGTATACGTTTTCTCATCTACTATATTCTTGCCGCATCGACACGGTGGTTAAACAGCCTGTTAAGAAAAGACACTTCAGAAGCATTCAATTGTTGAAGCATTATCGACCTGCCGTAAAAGTCCTTTTAATCCATTGTGCGTCGCGCTGTCCATGCCGCGGGTGTGTTTTCTCATTCTACCAAACGCAATTCAACAGATATATTATGATGATGATAGATCCGACCCCTTATTCTTTATCTTCATAATATTTGTTCATAAAAAAAAAAAACAGTGGGGGAACAGATTTGCTTTTCGTTGAACCAAACAATGGTGATTACTTTGCAGGCCCCATTTTTTCAAAGTGTAGGGGGGGGGGGGGGGGGGCTTAAGTAATTACGATCAGGTCATCCAAAACACCTTTCTTTACTTTCTGTATACACCACAAACGATGAACATCGATAATGTAGGTTAGTCCAGCGTAAATTAGCGTGGGGTCCAGAGCCCCGCTTTAGGGGTTTTAGGCTTTCAATTCTGATTTGATGAGCATATTTTGATACCTTATTTGTGACACTGGCAGGTCACCCTATTTTTGTTTAAAGAAGTAAATCATGGTCTGAAGCAATATTTCATTCAAATGAGACACTTGCTAAAGATCAGAAAATTTAACATTTTATAGGTGAAAAATAAATTTCTGTTTAAAATATAATATAAGCGAGTAGCGTATCATCTCTTCCTTTCACATATTTCTAAAGTTTTCAAAAAGGCTGGAAGTTGATATGTGGATTGAATTTATACGAATAGGCCTATTCTGAACAAGAAAATATTTTAAACACACGTAATGTCACTAAATTAAGATTTTTAGGCACTTTAGATAATAATTATGATTATTATATAGCGCCTTTCTTTCTTTCTTTCTATTTTTTTTTAAAAATACGTGTGTGTGTGGGGGGGGGGGCTCGAGCCCCGCGAGCCCCCCCCCCCCACCCCCTTCCCCGTTCCACGGGCCATGACTTAGCATACCACATACACTGCCAATTGAAATGGAAAAAGCTGTGATTTCAATTTAGCTGTCCACGGCTTCACTCTTATGATCGCATAATTTGTACGTTGAGTGAGGAAGAAAATTCTTTAATAAATTCTGCATCCTAAGAACTTTTAAATAATCATAGAAATATAATACACTATACTTGTACATGTACTTAATTATCAGGGGTCACAAGGCATCAAGCTTCGCCTATCTTCGAGCCCTTGCCAGTTCTGTTTAAAATAAGTTCATATTCCTTCATGTATTTTTTTAATGTAATTTACTGATATTTTTATGTATTCTGAACTGAAAAAATAAAGGCAATGAGAAATGTTCTTGTAAATAAAAAAGATACATAATTTGATATTCTTTTATTATCAATATTAAAGGGAAATTTGCTGTTCATCATGCTTTGAAACTGATATGGAGCCAGCACAAGATCAATTACTTTCTTGGTATCTACTTTCGACATTGAATAAATGAATAAAGAAATTGAAAACATTTGTTTTGCGAAGATACGTTTATGACTGTGATGAAAATATACATTTATTTCACACTGACCTGGTATCTTAATCAACGGTGAAAGGTTATAACAATCGTAAATAATCTATTTTCGCAATAGTTAGTTTCATACCCTTGTAGTTTCATATCTGTCATCTTCATAATATGCAAATATGAAAGAGAAGGTTGAGTTCTGATAAAGAAAATGAGGAATAATTTTAAATGAGCTTTCTCATTACTTCTATTTTTTTTCTTTTGCAGTTTAGACAACAACATGGCCAGTTCTCAACTTTTCTTAAAAGGGGAAATTAATCGTAACAATTATCTGGTATTGATAAAAGCAGAAAAAACGAGAGAAACAATTAGTGAAACTTGTATGCAATATCCGATTAACAGTAGGAAAGTTATGAATTTATAAAGTTGTGATCAGTGAAACACCGATTGGGCGCTTGGCAATACTGTGTCGTAGCTTGCGAGGTCCTCTCCAAATTGTTCTGTACAGGAATGTCATTAACGTTCATTTCCTAGGTTATTGATGACGGATATTATTTTGTCCATACATGGGTTGTATGTAAACATATTTGTAATAATTATATCAAGGGCTCATGTTTAATGGGACACTTTCTTTCTACTCTTATTAGAACTAACTCAATATAAGGATGTCCTTCCCCATTAACAAGTTTCAATTCCACATTAGTTAGGCATCTGCCATTAATACCAGATTAACGAGCTTCATGAACAAGGAAATAGATAAACAATGAATTGAAATGAAAACAATGCACTGAAACAAGAAACGATACATACCGCATCGGTCAAAATTTGCAGATAATATGAATAAACACAAATGAATCTAGGATCTCATGACACGAATGGCACGAAGTGTTCATCGCAACTTTTACTCCTATTACCGAGAAGCTAGCTGCGGTAACTCCTGGCTCACTACCCTAAACACCAGACAGACATGAATGTATGTCACAAAATGCAGACAACAAAAGCAGTTCTTTTCTGCAATAATAAACAACAATTTGCTTTCGAATGAACCGTCTGTATCTGGAGACCATTTTGTTTTTCATTTGGAAAAAAAAGTAGGGACTGACTTTATTTCCGCTTTCTTCATGTTTTCTCGCCATGGAATCTACAATGTATCCTACTAGTATATCGAAGGAGATTTACCCAATCGACGAAGCTACTGACTTGCCGCGTCAAGAATTGGGAATAGCGGACCAGGTTCTTCAGTCCCTCAGGTATTATGCTATGTCTTGTTTCTTCCTTTTTCTTTCTGGGAATTACAAGATGACAACTCCGGTGGGGGGGGGTATTCAGATTTGGTTTGGACGTGGGTGTGCCGCTCAAGCCTCGAAACCCCTACCCAATATAAGGGGGCATTAGGGGGCATTTTTCTCGAAAAAGACCCATTTTCCACAATTTGCGGGTGTTTGCCAGGCAAACACTCGAAAATTTAGCAAACTAGAACATTTTTGAAAAAACGTACCCATTTGTAATGATATTTTTGTTAAAAGTGGGACCCATGATTAGGGGTTTTTTTTAGGTGAAAAAGTTACCTATTAGAGTGGCACACCCCCGTATGTCCTAATATGTGAGTACCCCCCTCCCCCGGGTGATTACTACTTTATTTTATTTTAATAGAAATATATATATATGAATATTACCATACATGGGGAATGTTTGTTGATATTTGGGACGCAAGTATTTGGAGACGACTCGATGGCATCTATAATACAACAAGGTGACTATTTTGTTAACGGTGCACTTTACCCGATTCATCTCTTATGGTGATAACTATATGTGTACAATCCAGTATCGACATTAACATTCAAGAGCTTTTATTTTGTATGTCATTGTTAAATTGATTTCATGATATATTTCATGAGAACAACCTCACAAAATTATGTACCGTCATGTGTCTTAGGACGAGACAAATGATATTGTTATTGTTCTAACGTATTGAAAGTAATTACTTACAATTCTGCCTCCGGCATTCCATGCCAGTGGTTACCCTAATAAAACTATACTTGTTGGGGGGGGGGTGGACGTTTAATTAATCATGCTACGTATGGACAAGGCAATTTGTTATGGACTCATCAATGAAAATATGTACTATGTTGTATTGTGCTATTTTAATATCATTGGTCGACAATGATAAATATTGGTTAGACATAGATTTTTAATCAGATAATTTTCAATCGAAATGGAACTCATAACCGTTGGATTTTTTCTCGTGAAACCAGATTTGATAGAATGAAGTCAATTTTACCCAATTCGTAACTTATTCATCTTTTTCTTTACTTCGTCTCATATCAAACAGTCTTGGATTGATCATGTCGGGAACTCTCATGTTCAACACCTTGACAATTTTCATCATTCTTCGCGTGAAATCTTTGAGATGCATCCCTCACAACCTATTGATCTTAAATCTGGCGATTGCGGACCTGGGGGTGGTTTTGTGTAGCATGGTGTTTTCTTTCGTCTCCATCTTTGACAATGGATACTTTCTCAGCTCTCATCGAAAAGTATGCATGGTAAGAACAAGGATGATGATGATGATGATGATGGTTGTGGTCTTGGTGGTGGAAGAGTTAGTATTAGTGGTGGTTGTGGTGGAGTTGGTATTAGTGGGGGTGGTAGTGGTGGTGGAGTTGGTATTAGTGGTGGGGGTGCTTCAGATGTGGAGTATGGTTTATTCCCTTGTCTCGATCTTTGACAATAGGTATTTTCTGGGCTCTTATCGAAAAATAAGCATGGTAAATATGAGGATGGTGGTGGTGGTGACGATGGTGTTTGTATTAGTGCTGGTGGTGGGGATGATGGTGGGGATAATGGTGGTGACGATGTCCACTATAGTCTTTTCTCTCATCTCCATCTTCGACAATAAACACTGAGCTCTCATAGAAAAGTATGCATGGTAAGAATGATGATGATGGTGTTCAGTGATGGGATGGTGGTGGTGATGGCAGTGGTGAAGGTTGTCATTGTGATTGTGAGAATGGGGGTGCTGAAGACGCTTGTGATGGTGCCATGGTAGTATTGGTATTGATGATGATAGTGGTGGTAGTGGGGGATGATGGTGATGTGCCTGTAATTAACATGACTGGGTGTTATAATGATGATGATGTTGCGCCACTAGGATTTTACAAGTGTGCAAAACGATGTCATTAGAATGAAGTAGGAGACTGACTCGCCGTGAGGTGTTTAGAATAATTGGTAATCATGGTAATCGGGGTGTATTCAAGAAGTGATAGAGGCTACACTGTTGATTGATTCTGTGCCAATGCCTCTCCTGCTGCTGCCGATGATGATGAAAATCGCTCGGATCTTTTGGATAACAATGGGACATTGGGAAAATCCGCAAGCTTGTAAAATAAGACAGGTATCTCGTGAATTCAACTTTATATAAATTATCTTTGTTCCTAAAAAAACAGGTTCAAGGATTCTTGGCTATCACAGTTAGCTTTACCAATCTCCCCACCATTCTCTCGATCGCCGTAGATCGTGTGCTCATCCTCGTCCTGTCCCGCCATTTTCAGCCGAACCGAACCCGGGTGCTCGTCTTAGTCGCCACGTCCTGGCTAGTCGGTGCGACCGTGGCGACCGTCTCGGCAACGATCGGGCACGCTACTTACATCAGCTACCATCCGGGAACTCTCCACTGCTCAATGATGTGGCGGGAGAATGAATCTTTCCGCATCAATACGATTATATTGAACTACGGATTTTTCGTTCTCTCCTTGCTCGGCTGCTATGTTTCCATTACCTACCATCTCTGGAAGGAAGAAAGACGCCTGAAAAGTCATTCTTTGTCGAGGTCCAAGCCAACGGACAGGGTGACCATGTCCTCAGCTGTGACAGAGGGCGCTACATCTAAACCAGATGAGGGTGCATCGCAAGATTCGGGAGAAGGCAATGAGGTGAGAAATCAACCTAATTCTTCACCTTCTGTATTCATTAGTGGAACTTTGTGGTTTCTCTAGTCTTGATTCCTTCTTCCTCCCAAGTTGGTTTCCATTTCATTTAGACATTATAGAGTATAAGATGATGACGTGGATCCCAATCAAATGATAGATTGAGGGTGTACACGTGACCTGCAGGCATTTATTTTGCCTAACACGTAATTTGTATAATGACTGGTCATTATCAAAATCATGTTATAAAACATCATTTATAAAGCAAATAAAAGATAATCTTATACAACAAATAATACACATCATTTTGTTCGGGCATTAGTAACATTACCCACACTCGATACCTTCAAAACAGTCCAAACACCCTCGGATATCGCCTCGAACGTGTTAGACTGTTCCAAATGTACCTCGTGTGGGTAATTCTTACTAATGCCTTCACTACTGTGTATTATTTGAATACTAAGTTATGGAATGTGTAGGTCACACAAAGTTTTATGTTGGTTAATTTATCATCTTTGTCCAGCCCGTACCTAATCCACCAAACCATCGAACTGAATCTAATTTCCGTCATAAAAGAAAACTGTGAATTATTTTAGTTTCAGATGAGAAACAGTGTCACAGTCCGTTTGATGACGACAATTGTGTCAAATAAATTCAACATTTAAGCGAGAGGAATTGTTATTATTCTTTTCTATTAAACCCCTTCAGAGTTGGATATTTTCACATAGTGCCTTACCCACCAAAGACAGAGTGGAATTCAGTGAAACTCACTCAAATCACCACTTACAGGATGAGCAAGATGGCGCCCATACCACCAATGTGACCACAGCGAAGAAGAATAGACTGAAGATCGAAAGGCGTAAACATATGGCACACAAGCGAGTTGCAAAAATGGGTAATGAGATACATAACTGATACTTAAAAAGGTGGATTAAAAATTGTCATTACTCGATGCAGCTATTTAAAGGATTATGAGGTGCCGGGAAAGATAAAATCTTATTTTAGTTATTTATCCTATAGTCATTTACTTTACCCTTCTTTACACATCCTATTAAAATTTGACACGAAAATATTCCCCATAAAATTTATCCAATTTTAAATTAACTGAAATTTGAATCTATTTAAATCATTTAAATGGAAAGTAAATTATTATCATGTTGGTGGAAATCAACCACTTGTACCTAACTATCATAAGATTCCCAAAGTTCTGCGGGTCATTCTCAGGAAAAATTGTTGTGACCAGGATTTTACAATCCATGAACCTCCTTGTATAGATTTATTTATACATACATGTAAAAGATGACAAGAGAGAATGTGAGATAGAGAGAGAGAGAGAGAGAGAGAGAGAGAGAGAGAGGGGGGGAGGGAGAGGGAGACAGAGAAAGACAGAGAGACAGACAGACGGACCGACAGAGAGTGAAAATAGAGGGAAGTAAGTGAGACAGAGACATGACACACAGAGAGACAAACGGATAGTATAAACCTAAATAATTTAACTTGAAAATGCTCTTATTTTGCACTAGCCATACTGCTGGTCCTCGCGGTCGTTACTTGCTGGACACCATACATTCTCTACCACTCGAGACTCATCGGGGGCCACGACAACGCTCGCCTGGGAGTCTTTACCATGTGGATGGCGTACTGCAACGCCCTCATCGATCCACTCATCTACGCCTTCGTCAACAGGAGTGTCAGGGCAGAGATGCGTCGAGTTGTCAGGAATTTGCGTCGTATTTTTTCATCGATTGGATCAAAATAAACAGCACCACCTCATGTTTCATTTTCTTTCTCACTATTTATAATATATCCGTCCTCCATTCATTAACACAAATTATTTTACCGGGGCCTATACCTTTACAAACTTGCTTTCATGTAGGTTTCATCATATTTCTCTCAGTTAAATCAGTAATCTATGTTGACCACTTATCTTTATGTTTTTTATTATGTATTATTGATTTTTATTTTATCACCCCAAAAAACAATTTGTACTTTATTTTGAAATGTATATGTAACATGAGAAATGTGAAAATAAATTAAATGAAACGAAATTAAATGAAAGGTTCCTTGAAATTGAATTAAAACAATTTTTGTTTTCGCGTGAGCGCCTCAAGGATGTTCAACGCCCGTGTTTTAAATGCCCTTTTGTTCCTATCAGTAGCGATTAAAGAGGGGAAGGGAGATAACATTCTTCGATTCTCCCACATGAAATTTCGAAAACCCCCTCTCACACACGCACACACTCATCAAACTTGTTATCAACGCGTCGACAGTCTTTCAGTACAATGCACAGACGGGAATGAAGCCCTCTATGGAAGCCCTCTTATTTATTTATTTATTCATGATTTTTATAGATGGACTAATAAAATATATTATGTTAGCCAAAAGTTACGCTAACATGATACCATAGAGAATGAATCAGGATTGTACTAATATAAATCGCTTTGTATTTCACTCGTTCAAATATGCCACTGTAAATTGCTACAAAAAAGATGGACTAATAAAATATATTATGTTAGCCAAAAGTTACGCTAACATGATACCATAGAGAATGAATCAGGATTGTACTAATATAAATCGCTTTGTCTTTCACTCGTTCAAATATGCCACTGTAAATAAGTACAAAAAAAAAACAAATAAGAAAACCGAACTGCGAGACGGTTTAATCACTTTATATCTGAATGAGGTTGTTTATTAAGTAATAATACATGCCAAACAACTCTTTACAACATTTGTTCTTATTTAGTTGT
>JAVYIG010012145.1:0-2500 GCA_035222895.1 Strongylocentrotus droebachiensis | reverse complement strand
TCTACAGCTTGGATACAAAAAATAACTCACAGAAAGACAAGGAATTATTAAAATATCGGGTTTAATTCAATACGATTTCTCTATTCAAAATAATAACAGAAATATTTACTTTGAACATGCATTCGTCTCCCATCCTAGTCGACTGAAATAAGACTAACACATGTACATGAAATTAGCTTAGTGTTTGTCGCCCTCAGTTTCAGGTTTTATTAGGCATTACGTTATGTCTCTATGAATTTCATCTTAAACCCAATCCAGCTCTTCCATATGACTCATCTGAAGCACTAATAAACACTCTCTCCAAGGTCACTTCAAAACACTGCTAGATTATGTAACAATTATTTTATATGATTATTGTTTTCAACAATGACGTCATCTTCTGAAGGGAATATGAAGAGAGAACGAATCATTACAAATAAAAGGGGTTCTCTGTTTCTAAAAAAAGCAACAACAACAACAACAAAAGGAGAGAACAAAGAGAAGTGTTTGCCCAGATGGTCTCTCATCCAAGTGCTGACCGGGCAAAATGCTAACGTTGACTCTGATTTTAGGACATGGAGCGGTAGATAATTCATGGCTCGGCAATCTTGGCTGTATTTGAAATAACTATCGATAGGTATCTTGTCAATGAACATAAATAACTGAATAAACAAATAAACAAACAAACAAGTTAATTGAGTTCTTTCCCAAAGCTTGCGGGTCTTTGTTGATCGAGCAGTAGCTGATTCTGCTCTGGGATGCAGGCCCCAAATTCGAAGGTAATTTTTCATTTAAGAGGGGGTGCTTTCAATAGCCTTGAATGTGAAATGACCTATGTAATGCCTCGTGCAAGTAAAGCTCCCTTTCATACGACAAGTAAAACTCTGCCCATCATTGTTTACAGACTGCAGGATAGGATGGGACTGTGTTCAGTGAAAAAGACAAAAGAACTAAACCAAATACTTATACAAAAATGTTGGAAACTTCATTTGAAAACTCGAGAATCGTTTTGAAACTGGCAAAAGGGGAATTAATGTACTTATAAATGGGACATAGCTTTCTGGCGCTGGAGAGAGAGCCATAGACTAGAGACAGAGAGAGAGAGAGAGAGAGAGAGAGAGAGAGAATGAGAGTAAGATAGAAAGCGAAAGATATGGGTACTAACAACGAAGAAGCCCAGCTCTTCCAAACTCCCCCCCCCTTCCCTTCCTCCTCCCGCCCTTCAAGTTCTCAAGTGAGAGAGAGAGAGAGAGAGAGAGAGAGAGAAAGAGAGAGAGAGAGAGAGAGAGAGAGGAGAAAAATAGATAGATATATAGAGAGAGAGGGGGGAAAGGGGGAAAGGGGGGAAGTGGGAAGTGGGGAGGGGGATAAATGGTATATGAAAATAATGCATAGAAACACAAATTTATTCCCTTACTACAACCTCTTTCCCTAAAGTACAGTGACTGTCTAAATGCCACCAGGTAAAAGAAGGATTATAATGGGCATATAATACATCAAGAAGTGGATTTTAATTCACAATTCCAGCAGTATCGTTTTCAAACAGTATCAATGCATACCTTTAATTTACTATTTTTTTCTTTCTGACTGGCACATTTCTTTTAAAATTACTGATATAACACTCTGCATTAGTTTGGCATGGAGGGATTATACCTCCTTGCAAGGTCACTGGCAGGTGTTTATCTCATCAAATCAGCTCTCCATTAACATAAGAAAAAGGGCACCGTTTAGGTATTGTTGGTTGTATAGAGGGCGCAAGTAGATATAAGTTAATGTAGGGCAGCGGGGCTTTAAACAAAACTATCATGAGTAGTATGATTGCCTTTTAATAGTCGCACTGATCACCCTTTTCCCTTTTCTTTATATAACTATTTATATATTATATTTATTTCCACATGTGGGGTGGATTGCCCTTTCAACTTAAGTTGATTTTCAAAGGGGTCCACATAGGCCACATTGTCTGTCTATCCGTCGAAATACCCCTCCTCATATCTGCTTGTGTGTGTGTGTGTCTCTCTCTCTCTCTCTCTCTCTCACTCTACTTTATCCCTCGTTTTCTCTAAACATTTCCAATCTCATCCACTCTACATGTAGTAGGCCTATCTTCCCCACCCATTCTCTCCGGCTCTTTCCGGCTCTCTCTCTCTCCTACTCTCTCTCTCTCTCTCTCTCTCTCTCTCTTTCTCTCTCTCTCTTTCTCTTTGTCCCTGTCTGCTGATGTAAAAGAGTGAAGTCAGAACGAAAAGAAGCAGAACGCATGCTCGATATAGAAAGACTACCTTGAAAGGCTATATTTACTGAAATTTACACATGTCAAGTATCATTTGTACAACTATAAGAAAGTTAGAATAACTATTCATACATTAGAGATAATCATTAATTTTGATAAATATAGGCATACAAACGTCCAACATACTGTAGGATACACCGGATAAGAGTGAGATGTATTAATTTTGAAGAGATTAACATAAGGTTACATAACTATGATCATGCAAATGCGTGGAAATCGGCGCCCCTTTTG